>JAULBW010007155.1:0-16030 GCA_032358265.1 Vaucheria bursata | reverse complement strand
ACATAGACAAACATTAATGAGCGTAGTTGAGCAGTTATACCGTAGCAATTTCAAGAGATAGCAGGACCGGCAAATATCCTGACAGGTTTACCCAGCATCCTGGTGCTATTTTTGAACAAGTATTTGAACTAGTTTTCAAGCAGTTTTTTCGAAGTAATTTTTAGCTACTAATGTGCACCTTTTGTGACAAGTTCAGCAGCTATTTGTTAAAACTTCATTCCTTCAAGTTTCAGTATTTACAGAGTATTGTGCATTTCCACTTATTGGCTTTCCAATTCTATCTGCTATCTAATCAGTTTCTGTTTTGTACCTGAAGTGAAGTATTTTGCTCTGTAACTTTTCTAATTTCTATGGTCATAATCTCGTTACTCATCTACTGGCAGCTTAGCTTCACTCTATCCTGCTAGTCCAATATGAATCTGTTCCAATTTCACTGAACTAATAAGTCAATGTATTAATAATAATTTTTGAAGAATTACATAGAGCTAGTCGTTTATTATTCCAAAGCCTTTTTAGACTCGATTCATGCAAATCACTGCTTCTAATATTGTTTTGCTATCTTAACTACTGCTGCAGCTTATGCCTCTATATCTGCTACAACTGATACATTAATTTCTTTTTTTTACTATTCAGCTATGATTTATTAAAATACCATGGATAATACGAATTTGCAGCTACTTGTACACCAACAAAGACAGACACAGCTGGGAGAACCAACTTTTCAGCTTGGATTTACTTTTTCATTCTGGGATTCCTCTTCAAGCAGAGCTTTATCTCTATTAGGATAACTGCTTATCAAAGTTTACTGTGTAGATTATAAATTATTCTAATGTATCATAAATGATTTTGCTTTTGTTTTGCCATTGCCTCACCTAGCATTTGCAGCTATTAGCATTAACATATAGTATGCCAAAAGATTACTCTGTTCAAGACTTAGTAAGTACATTACCTATAGCTCTATTGTGATATTCTCAACCACTTTGAATGCAATTAATTATTCTTTTCAACTTTAAGAGAAACGGAATAATTCAATATACTCAGTTTCTATATAAAAAATATGACATACTTAATATTTTATGCTATTTAATCTATTACATACAGTTATTTCATGCATATTCCTTAATAATCGAGATTACAAACTACTCAACTAACAAAATCTTGATAATCTAACTCTATACAAATATGAATTTGATATGTAAAAATGTTTTCTTCCTGTACAAATCGATTATTAGACACAGGTAAGATAAAAGTAGTATTTATCGAAAATATTACAACGTCAAAGAGCTCTTTCCCTAATAAATCTCGGAAGTGCAGTAGGAAAAACTCATCAGACTTTTGGTGATGCCGCCAAGCAAAATAGGCAGTTAAAATGTATAGAGAAAGAGTGATTGATCAATTTCAGCCCTATTCGATCCAAGAATATCATATTCAACGGGGAGTATTTAGCGATTTCTCCAGAGCTACTTTTCGGTTCCAGGTTAAATTTTGAGGCACTCTTCCACCTGCACTACGACCACTTTGCATACGTCCTCTGCCTCCTCGGGCTCTACCTCTAAAGCTAACAGCCCCCGAAAAATCCTCAACTCTCTTTGAAGTCAATTCTGCCCCCATTAGTTTTGCTACTTGCATAGAGGGTACTGAAGATAATGTGTTTGGGGTAATAATTGACTCTGTACTTGCTACTGGCGCACGCCAGGAGGCATTTTTAAAGGGTGGTCGGCCCATAGACTGGCCACCAGTTCGGCCTTGGGGAAGTGCCCGACCTAGGCGCCCCCCATATGGGGGTAAACCTCTCCCAAATTGAGGTGTTGACCAATTAGGGGGTACTTTGGGGAGAGATTTTACAATATTGAGGTAATCAGGATGCTTGAATAAATCGGCAAAGCTGTAAATAGGCACTGGCTTGGCCTCTACAACATTTTCTTCAGATTTAGATGCATTATCATGGGTATAAACTGTGCTAGCATTTTGTTCTTTTTTTGGAGACTCTTTTTTGTTGGTATCTGATACTTCATGGCTTACCACTGGAGGTGCTTGCTTTTTAGAGCCTGCCAATATGTATTTTTTTCTAGGGGGTTCAGCAAAAGATGTATCACTGATAATTTCAATTGTTTGTTGCTTGCATTCTTCAGGATATGATTTATAGGCTGCCTCAGTAGAGGTCCGCTTCACTACATTGCTAGTAGAGCTCATATTCTTACGAGTGACAAAGTCACTCTGAAGGATATGTTTATCTTGCTCCACCTTGGGAAACTTGGTTCCTTTGTCTTTGATTGAAGTGACACTCTGCTTCAGAGCCGAGCTAAGAAGGACTCTGCTGCCTGAAAAATCCCCTCCTCTAATTCTTGATGCTGTATCAATTTCTTTCGCCAATTTTACTCTTAAGCGGGAATGTTCCTTTTCAGGTTTCGAGTCTTGCACCGGGAAAGTTTTTGAAGTAGACATTTCTTGACGCTGTGATGTAGCCGATATTTTTTTTTCCTCTGACGCCTTTGGAACAGATTTTTTGCCTTTGGATGCCAGCAAACCAACCTATTAAATATATGGTTGCAAAAACTCAATATTAATTTTCCATTTTCTCCGATCAAATAGAAATGATATGTATAGATAATTCTGCAATTAAGCATCAAAATTGAAATTAGCAATCTAAATAAAACCTTTTCTTACTAAACCAACAATATGGTGTGAAATTCATTTCCAATTATTCAAAAGCAAGAAAAACCTACTTTAGATTTATCATCAGTTTGCTGAAGTACTGATGTGCGTTCAGGCTCTAAATTAGTCTGAACTTCACCACCAAGTTCTTTTCGTCCTAGAAGCCATTTCTCAAAATCATTGGCAACATTATCGCCTACAAGATCTGATAACGCTAAGCGAACTTCAGCGGCTGTTTTACGATTCTTCAGCATAACTATGATGTACTCCGATAAAACCTGATCGCATCCTTCAATTGAGAGAGCAAGTTGCGCCTCGATAGCCCTTCGAAATTTGGTTTCGTCTTCTTCATTCAAACTCTCAATCAGACAATATTTTTTTCCGCTATTATCCTTTGCAGCCATTATCGATTAGTTGGCTGAAAACTTACTTCTGCGGAATCAGATTTAGAGCGTTAATAACGGAATGCCCCAAATTTCTAGAAATAAGAATTGTTTGTAATTTATCACAATTGTACATACGGATTATATAACCGTTTTCAAAAAATAACAGAGAACTGATATTTAACGGGCATTAACGGTTCAAACTAAATTTTCTGATGAATTGCTGTATATTGCATATCGCTGCATCATCCAAAACGTCACAAATTCGATGAATATACCTTCGGATTTTATTCATATCGTACTTAAAATCAGACGTCATCATCAGAAATTAAGGATTCCTATCAGCGATATTTAGAACTTCAAAATCTGTTTATTTATTAGGCATAAATATTATCTAACTAGCATCGAGTGAAGGAAATTGATTACTGCGTAGGGGTAGTTATTTTCGTGACAATCATGATTCCACAATTCTATTTTTTTCTACTTGGTTCATGCTGGTTCTCTTTGGATCTCGTCCATGGGTTTGCAACAGGCTCCCACTCTCTGGCGACCCAGCGTCTAAGACAAACAACCTCTACTGAAAGTGTTTCGGCCAATCTCTCCCGGTCTTCACGACGTAGCGTCTCTATGGCCAATTATGCCTTTGAGAGCGTGGCGCGAGCTGAATCTTCCCTATTAGAAGAACTTCGCCGACGAGAAGTTCTGGAATCCCCAAAGAAAGATGACAACAGAAAATCAGAGTTTGAGCCCAATCTTGGTAAAGTGATCGATACTCTACGCACGGATTATCCCATGTTGCTAGATGCGCCCCTCGATTATTCCATTTACACTGATGATATAGTATTGAAAGATCCTTCCGGTGTTGTTTTTCGGGGTCTAAACACATGTAAGTAAAACTGTATACAACTCTTCTGAATTCTAATTATGAAATCCCGGTAAAATTAGTTTAATTTTTTTACTAAAGCTTCTTAGATTGTGGTTTTAACATTTTTTCGATGTAAATTTAATTTCTCCCTCTGTTTCAGATAAGAGACTCTTTGCGACGCTTCGCTTTTTTAGAAATACCCTTATTGATAACGTGGACACTCGATTCAGAGTTGTCTACGACTGGACAAACAAACGTGTGCGCGTAAACTGGCACATGACCGTAACTTTCAAGGCTCGCATGAACCACCCTGCCTTTGTGGATTGCATAAGCGTATATCAAATAAATGATGAGGTAATAAAAATATAAGTTCATAAATTTTAGGCTTATAATATATAATGATGTTCATTTCTTCTATTCAGGGCTTCATCAAAGCGCATAACCTGGAGACAATCATGATAAATGGCGAGGTAATTTTCTTCTGGATATTTATAATCAATATACATTGCTTTCTTCACCAGAATATTTCGTTTTGTTAATAAGGACCAGTCATTTCATAATGTAGTACCACTTAAAGTTTAATTTTACATTGATACCCCCTTCTTCTAAGTATCTTTCATGTTTAATACTCTCAAATATCCTATATCCAAATTTTATATTTTGTCTTTTTTCAGGGCAGTGCATTTGATTTTAATCAGATGATGGGTGTTTGGAGTCGCTCGAAAGAATTGGCTCTGGCATCAGCAACTCGAAATCATGCTGTATCGAATTTCAATGACATGCTCGAAAAGAGTATCTTAAAGTTCAAGTTGGGAAATTCATGGTTTTCCTGGCCGAATGTCGAACTACCCAGCGGTTGTGACAATTCATGGGATTGTGATTCTCCAATGCAATGCTGTGATTTCGTTTTGTTCAAGGTTTGCTGTAATGAGGGTATGGGTAATCCGGTTTCTGAGCCCCGTTTAGTACCAATACCTATTCCTGTTGAAGATTTCCCTGGGTATCCTCCTAGATATCCTGATTACTACTAGGATTTGGCATTATGTACTGGAGTGGTGAATTAGGGAGTGTACAAATGTATCGGGATATGTTCATATTCTCCTAGTTCATGGTTATGTTTATATTCCTATATAATATCATTTTCTTTTTTTATCAACTATCTGTGTTGTCTTCAAGAAAAAATATATTATTGCTGGAGTTATTGCTTAATTTTATAACAAGACTCTTTTCAATGAGATATATTTATAAGACACACGGTTGCATATTAGTGATCGTAGATTCTTCTCTGGCAAATTAAAGAAAAATTGTACCAAAAAATTTAGAATGTGTTGACACACTAGTGTAACTTACCATAGGCTTTTCATTAATAATTGTACATAAGAAGCTCAAATTATATTACTGGATTCAAATTATTCAACATATATTCATAGAGTACAAACAATTTGGGTAAACCTTTAATAAACGAATTTTGGCTCTAGTGACTCAGTTAGAAAAATGACCAGACAGAAATTTGGTTGATAGCTCCAAAATATGCATCATCTGCGCCTTTGAGCAATGTACAAATCTCAATTTTAATTTCATTCAAATATTGGAAAAGTAAAATATTTTAACATTTTCATGGTCAATTCAGTGAATTCTACTAAATGAACTTTCTTGAAACTGCTATCATTGAAATTTTCCTGTAGTATTGTTAGATGCTAATTATCAACCTTTGTATTATTACTTGAGGCTTACTAATGTGGGATTTTGTCATGCAAATAAGCCGATTACAGTGTGTTGCAAGGCAGGCAAAATGTAGCAAAATATTACTGCATTTTTATTCAATGCGTATATATTGAATTACTTGAAATATACTACTCATCATATATAATGCATTGTTTACAATTTTTGCTGTGTATTTTTATCCTTTATTAATTTGTAACCAGTAATACTATCTCTTCAGTGAATAATAATCTCCACAAAAGTTTTTGGCAGTTTCTTTCCATTTGTGTTTGGAATATGTAGAAAATCACAAGAATCGTAAGTTTAGGTATTTATCAAATATAATAATGCTTAGTAAAATGAATTTCTCAGTAAATAGGTGTTAGAAACCTGAAACAAACAAAACACAAGAAACTGTGAAAGAAATTTGTTTATTTATCATGTGCTACTTGTGTTTTGTTGTTTCATATTTCTAATAGTTTGGTAGAAGGGTAGTAACTTTATACAAACATAATTTGTGCTCTTTAAAGTGAACAAGAAATATACTCGGCAACATGACAAATAAAATCTCAATGCCAGTCCATCTGGAGAGCTACAAAATGATGCAGCTAAATGATGGAATAACTCTTAAAAAAGTAATTCTCATAAGAACTAATTGTTGTAAACAAATTAGTTCCTAACAATAGGACATTTAAAAATGTATGTATCCTAACTATTGAACTGGTAATATAAATTAGATGTGAGAAGAAAGGACCTAAGAAGCATAAACTGGCAAAAAATGTGACCCATAAAAGAGAACCATACAGAGTACTAGGAATTACTTAAAATCAGAAGAATGGAAAAATGGGCATTGAAAACATCCTGAAATGTGCATCAATGAAAACATGTTCAAGTAAAAAAAAATTTGATTTAGACTGAGTAAAGGTTTCCCACACATTCAAATTTACATGATTTTGATAAGATTTGATTAATAAACACTTTGATAAATTCAATTACAACACTTTACTAATTTTAATTTGATGTTAGGACCGCATTAATAGTTACTATTTATGCGTTTATTTTGTATCTGCAGTACTTGGCCATTCTTATTGCACAGTTTTTATTCTATATGTAAATTAATTTTTTTGCACTTTGGTTGTTCCAAATCAAGGAACTACTTCAATTTGCTCACTATTTTATCTATCAATATATCTATTGTGCTCTTAGACTTCCAAACAGTTCTGCAAAAAATATATTGATGTATTTTGGTCCTTGCTTCTTGTTTGCTTGGGTTTTATTCCGAATCTTTTTGGCTATTCCAAATCTTGAAAGTTGCTCCTGATTGCTTTGGACCCCATTCCTGACCATTTTTGACATTTGACTTGATTTATTACAATGTTTTATCTTGTATGCATATTCTACTTTATTTAAGATATTTATTTTGCACGAATAAATCTTAGTTATATTTGAACGTGCAAAAATAAAGGGTAGTAATATTTGTGTTAGTTTGACTTCATATAAAATGTTCTAATCTAGACCATGACAGCATAAAAAAGTTTTTTCACAATGATGACAAACATCTTAAAAATTTGTAAGAAATCAAATTATGAGTTGATTTAAAATTAATGTAACTGAATGAATTGCTTAAAACAACTTAGGAACTACCAGGAATTCTTAAAGTTGTGCAGCTCTGCTTGTTTACCAAGGAAAGAATTCAATTTTTAAACTCAATCTGGTTTGTGAGATTAGTGCTGTCTATCTGGTATTAGTTCCAGCATCAGTAAGCTGTGGCATTGCAAGACTCTGAACAAGAGTAATGTTAGCATCAGTTTGCCCAGCAGTCATGCTCTTTTGCTCTGTCAAGCACAGTGTCATGGATTGAATGTGTACCATGTTATCTTTTACTATTCATTTGTTCACATTTAAATAAATTAGTCTATTGTAGAAATTGCTCTTCTTTTGTGTTGAGATTTATTCTCGGTAACACTGATATATAATCTAGTCAATATACTGCTTTTACATATTCTTTGGTCTTTTCCTGTTCTGTTTCTTTCCTTCTGTTTACTTTTACTTGGCTATGCATTGCAGGTCTGACACTTGGCCTCACTCTCTTATTCCTGGGCAAAAGTGGTCAATAAAGAAAGCATTAGTGAACAGAAAATCGGTACAGAAAATATGATATCAGTTGAACCATGAGTATCACATGATTTTGTATTCAGTTTCAACTCTATGATAATAAGTATTTTTTATCAATTAACCTTTTTTATTTCTTTGAAAGCAAATGCCTTGTAATCACCAGTACCTGCAATTAATTCATTGAATATTAATTCATGCTTATTTCTATGCATGATGATTGACCAGCAATAAGCTCATTCATGGTTAACTATTTATTGTTTTGAATTTCAATTTTTTATCAGCACCAATAAGTAAATTGGCCATCTCATTCAACTCAGATCCATTGCTGAAAGTGGTAGTTGTCAAACTTGTACGTAGTACTTATTTTATATTGCACGCATTCGCATCAGGTATGTCTTTACTTTAAATAGTCTACAGTGCTACAGTACAAAATTGAATTTGACCACAGAAATAATTCAATGAAGTAAATCCAAAGCAAGGCGAAAATGACAAAATTTACATAGGTTAAATGAAACTTTTCGTTACGTAAGGAAATCTACCTAGCTCATACTAATGAAAAAAAGGTGAATAACTCGAAAATAGTTAATTTAACTGTTACAAAATGCATCAATATTGATTGATGAAAGGTTTATTTTGTTCCAAAAATCTTTGTAGTGCACCAGGGCTGTTCCTGGGGGGGCAAGGCAGCCAAATCCCATATAAGAATGTAGCAACATCAAGGTGCTCGTCATTTGAGCCCTACTGCAAAAGTGCTAAACCCTAGTTATTCACGATTTGTCATGGATTTGTCATTTCATACAAATCTTAGTAGAATTTAAATGTTAGTGACATTTACATTAATCCTTAAAAAATATCCAGATTATTGGATTTAGACCTCAAATCTTTTAGCTATGTCGCGAAGATATAATCCACCAGATGTATCAGGAATGTTTACATTAAAGGTCGATAATATTTCATATCGATGTACTTCCGGAGAATTGAGGGATCTTTTTGAAAAGTGAGTATTGCCAAATTGTTATCCCGATTACCAGAAAGTAAGTCGCAGAGCTGTTTGCAGAATATCCATCTCGGCAAACTGTCGCGTGCCAATGCAGATTGCAGAGCCGCGTTAATAGTATGCTGAAAGAATCTGTATCTGCAGATTCGGTACGTGTAGTCAACTTGTGTTGAGCGACCGAGATGTTTGATTTCAATACAATAAAGAAAAGTTAAAGTAAAATTTGATTACTTGCGTTAAAGAAATTTTAAGTCTGAATGCAAAAGTGCTCGGTTTTCGTTTATATCGGAAGAGAAAAATATTTAAGGCATGCTTTGTTAAAACGCAGGTTGGTCGTAAGGGTGTGCATTTCGTACGCCCTATTATGTTGAATTAAATGACTTTGTATTGAGAAAGATATGCCGTTCAACATTCAACTATAGTAAAAGTTTATACTTTATATCATTAATGATTTGAATGAAGAGTTCCATACATACAACTTCGAGCTTATGCTAGTTCCAAAAAAATTTGGTGCAATAGGACAGTTTATTTACTTTGCCAGTATTTCAAATGATCAAAATGATCTAAAATTGCGAATGAATTCCATTGTGTTGAATGAACTTCCTGTATATTGTTATATGCTGCAATAAATTATTTGCAATTTTCGTAATAACATTTTTTTAATCAGCATATTTGTTTTAATATAATTTTTTAGATATGGCGATATTGGAGATATTTACATACCGCGAGATAATCGTACTGGTGATCCTCGTGGCTTTGCTTTTGTTCGGTTCATGGATAAGTACGATGCCGAAGAAGCAATGAAGCATATGGATAGAACGGACCTCGACGGTCGCATATTACGTGTCCAGGTATGGGTCCATATGATCATTATTTACATTTCAGTTCATCATGAAGCTTAAAGGCAACTATGGAAAATCGTATTATACAGAAAATTTAGAAAATGTATTTTAGGTGCAGAATTTTTTGTTCATTATCTGGCATGCTATATGTGCATCAAGTTGGTACTTATACATATGTTGTTTTCTTCAATTAGGGCAATACATATTGTTATATTCGCATCGAAAGCACAACTTTTGCTTCATGCTAAATGATAAGACAACTTGGGACTTTTTCACTAGTCATTACTTTTTGAAATGTAAAGTGTTACGACCAGTTATGGATTATTTGAATAAAAAGCATTATTATATTGGAAGTGCTGTTCTACTCGAATGTTGTTCTATTCGAATTTATTGACTAACTTTTTAACATTTTCCTAATTGCTGGGTTTCTACTTTAGCAACATGCTGTCATATTCATGGAGAGATGACAGTAAAAAATGCCCTTTCCATCTTCAGAAAATGTTGTTACTGTCCATCTGTATACAAAGACATTGGCTGTCCACCGATCTTGTACTAGTAGCCTGTTTAAGCTGATAATATGCATACTGAGGTTTTTGAACTTGCTGATGATCGTGGTACTATTCATTTAGGATACAAATCAATTTTTCTTGTAAATTAAGTTCAGATAACAATTTCCTTAAGGTTGCAATGATGACGGCATTGAATAAAGTTGGATCTTACTCTGCACCCAGCATTATGCACTAACATGAACATAATTTCATGTTCACTAAGTTTCAATTACAACATTTGGACCAAAATAATCCTATTTCTTTTTCAAGATATCTTTCCCAGTTATATTGATCGGTAATTGAAAGTTACCGTTTATGAACTAATTTTTTATTTCAAAATTTGTTGACAATTTATGTGTGCACTGCCAGTATCGTCATATATTCAGTTCAATTCATTATTTTCTGCCCAGTTTCAGTTATCCTATGTTCATGCAAGATTATTTTTAAATTATTCGATAACATTTATTTTTGGTTCTTTAAAGTTTGCAATGCAGCGCAGACCTGACAATCCTCGTGAATATTACATGCGGGAGTACCGAGAGAGGAGATATAGTAATAGGAGCATAAGTCCCCCTCGAAACTATGACAGGGGTTATAGGTAAATATTTTTGTAGTGGACAACTTTGTTATAGCAATAATGATGTTAAACTAAATTTAAAAAATATTTGGCAGACTCAAGTATTAGTACAATTTTTCTAGCTGGAAAGCTGTTTAAAATAAAATAAAATATTATATTACAAAATGTATTCTATTTTGTTAGTTTATTAAATTTTATCCAGACTCGCTTATGATAAGGTTTCAACTGAACATGAGATATTGCATGCAAGATCAGAATAATTATTATTTCTTGGATAGCAGCAAGTTCGCATTCAATAAATTTTGTATATAATTTAGAGATTTACCGACTAGTGCTTTTTTGCCTAATTTTTATTCTAACATCAAACTGTCGTGTAGGATATGATGTATACATAACAAGTACTTCATTAAGATTCATATTTGAATCAAGCAATGCAGATATATTCCGAAACTGTATTTGAAATTTTCTGCTCTGTTTCATTTGAACAGTCACAGGAGCCGCTCTCCAATACGGCGCGAACGTTATAGAAGCCGAAGTTATTCCCAAGATCGCAATGAGATTCGTGGGAGATCAAGAAGTCCAGGTCGTAGATGAAATACTAGTACAGTATCTGAGCCTCAGAAGCATAGCTTAGACTGGCAATAGTTGATTTGATTCCAAAACATGAAGTTTCAGAGTATATGTGAGCGTTTTCTGTATCATTGTTTTTTAGTATTGAGATAAATTTTTAAATTTCCTTATTTGCACATTTATGGGGCGACAAAACCTTGCACCATCAACGAAAGGATCGATATTCTTCTTTTCAATCAGCAGTAAGAACCTTTCGGTAAAATGATTCTTTTTCAAATAATTGCATGTTAACCATTTCAATGTGACGCTGTTATTTAGTCGCCCAACAGTGGTGGATTTAGGAACTCCATGATTGGGGGTGGATTCTTGATAGGGAGCTTATACTATAGCAGCAAATGAGTTTAATAGGAACTTTCATGCATTCCTAAAATAATAAGGTAATTTATTAAGTCAAAAAGAATGTATTTTATACAGAATGAAGCTTAAAGCACTTAAAATTTAAATTCTGTCCTATCAATAGGCAGCTATTAGTCTTGCTATGACATGGTTGACATTATTCTGGACTCATTGTTTAATAGGTGACAGATTGACAAAGCATATCATACTCTCTTACAATTCAAGGAATGGCTACTTGACATGTGATTACAAAATCTTTTTTGCCAGCATGCTAAGAAAATATACATTATTTCGAAAGGAAATGTATATCAATGTATCGGTGATAAGGATTTCATATGATTCAGTACAATGCATCTTCAGAAGAAAATTGCAATTATCCAACTCTTAGTTCTTGATAAAATATGTTGATTAGTAGTTAAAACATATCTGCAAATACTTTATCTCAGGAAGGGTTAAAAATAGTAGTGGTAGACTTTTGTTGTATTTGTCGTAGTATTACTAAAGATTCAACTAATTTTCCCTTGTATCTTTATTGCCAATCGATTTGCACTTCCTGTTCGAATGTGCATGCATCTTTATGAGCTCCATTGATTCTAGAGGATTTAAATGTCCGCATTCATAAGTTTTGGATCTATTAACTCTTAGCTGTTATGTCTATCCTTTCATGCTTATGTGTTGAGCTGAAAATGTAAACAATTATATCAAATTTAATGTGCAATTCTAAATTAAATGATGAATATTTCAAATCGGCTGTCTACAGTTCAGCACAATGCATACAACGTCTAAGAAAAGATCAAAATCAACATGAAACTTTATGCCACAAGTTATCAACAGAATGAGAATTTTTCAGAATAAATTTGTTGCATGTATGCATTTTCATACCTAGAGCCAGTTTACAATGCTTTTCTTAAAATTTTCCTTTTTCTGAGATTGTCAACAAAAACGTATGATTTTTTTAGTATTGACAAAAGCTCATTTCAATTCTAACATTACTCAGTCCATAGATTTTCTACATGAAAAAAGAAAATAATTTTTGATAGCAATGTCCAATGCCAATTTTTTTTGGTTCTCTTCTGAAAAGTACCCTAAGGAGTAAAATGCTTGAATAAGAGGCAAGACTGTTCAACATTTCTGCTATGAGTGGGTACAAAGTTGAAACCATTAGAATATTTACTGAAAACAGTCTTTTAGACCAACTGATGTCTTGAAATATATCAGCATTTTACTTTTTGATCAAAAGATGCTTAACCTTGTTTTGTATGCTCCAGAAACCTCAAAGGGTGGCCTCCAGATTAAAGTGCATAAGGAAGTGCACTCTATATTCTATTGTATACAAAAAGATCTTCCAGTAATTTTGACATTTTCGCAAATAATTCCCAATACTTTTCAGTAAACTTCTAAACGGTTCTGGCCAATATCTCTACCAATACTACCAGTAACATCCCCATAACATGCTATCTGGCTAAGAGGGCTCAACATTTTATATCGCAAAACTCTGCAATCAATCACCTCTCTTGTTCCTAAGGATGTCAAGCTATTGTGCAAAGTATTTCTCAAGCAGCATTATGTTATTGCATCTTGACATCAACTGCCACTACTTTGAGAAGTCTATTTGATCCATTAATTCATTTGCTGCTCACCTGTTACAAATGCTTACTTAATACTACAAATACATATATATTACAGGTTTTTTGCTTCCTTTTGTGTTTAGAATCTTGCTTGCATTTACGCTTTGTCTGTTTTTCTATTATTCCTTTTTTACACACTAAATGTTGACAAGACTTTTATACACTAAATAATCTGACAATATTAGTATATATGTTAGGAACTAGTTTGTTTACAACAATTAGTTCTCAAGGGAATTACTCTTTTAAGAGTTATTCCATTTTAGCTGCATCATTTTGTGACTCTCCAGATGGATTGGCGTCGAGACTTTGTTTGTTGTGTTGCTGAGTGTGTTTCTTATTCACTCTCAGCAACACAAATTATGATTGTATAATGTTACCATACTTGTATAGCCTTTGTGTTCTTCTTGTCTGGTACATTCATAACAATATGCCAAATAATGTAAAAAAAATTAAGTTTACTTATGAACAATAAATATGCTAAATTTTGGTTATTTTTATTGTAAAATAAAAGAGTTTTACAATTGATAATTCATTGCAATATATTAATTTAGACTTGCATATTTAACTCAGTGCATGGAAGTAGAGTTTGAAAGCACATTTTCCAACTTCATGTGCAATTATTGTTATATGCAAGGAATCTCAAATAAAATATTGGAAATGAACTAATGTAAACACCGTCATTCTCTTGAGTAGAATTACTCAGATTGAAACAACAAAGTTGTTGAGAAAGGAAGTAAAGAAAGTACAAGATGTATCAGTTGTTGTACAAACTTATATATTTTATCAATTAAAACATACTATGTAAGAATGTTGTATACCTTGTTTAATAATCAATCCATGTAGAAAAACAGCTCTTTGTAACATTGTTTATTTTGTAATCCAGATAAAGTGATATTTCCACCTTAGTGAACATAAGTACATGAAGATATATATTTTACCTCTTATATTGCATGAATGAGTACTTTTGTTTGCTCAACTTAGGCTTGGACTTGGACTGCAGTCTGATGACCAATCTTACATAGATACTCAGCTCCAGTCAATAAAGTATGCCAAAAGCCTTCTTCCTATGCTAGACCATCTGTAGAAAAGGCTTTAGTTTTGTCAACCATAGTATAAGGCATACGTACTTACCATGCTTGCATCAGATTTTTTGAATTTAACTCAAAGAGAAATCACTACAACTTTTCACTTACAAAATGCCAAGTATAAAAATAACAAAGAGGAATGTTTGATGCTACAAATTTGAAAATAAAATAAGTAAATGTAGAAACTGGCTGTATGTAGTTTAACAATGAAAAGTATAACAGGGTAAAAAAAGTAAACATATGCTAGTGCAACAGAAATGCTCTTATGCAGGACTACACTGAAAAACAAAGAATGTTTACAAAAGTACCCATATCTGATGAGCAGTCAGAAGTAGAATTAAAAATGGAGACTTCAAACATAATATCTTGCAAGGACAAAAGTGTGAGAATCTCTTTAATTTGCCAGTTAATATTAAGTCTATTGTGGTGACAGTATCTGAAATAGTCTTTTTATTATGTTTTGTATGTTGTCAAGAATTATTCTCGGTAACATAATATTGATTACTATTATATGCCATGTTCTCTGTGTTTCTTTGGCTCATCTGTTTCTTTTTGCTTAGCTATTACAGGTATGCTTCTAATGATTTGCTGAAAACATAAAAGTTGGTAATAGTTTGATGCAAGATATAGTCTGAGAAATTATACAGCAGAATCTGTCTTTAAACTGAAATTCGTTATAGTATCAAAAACAGCATAGCAGTTTAGATCAAATCAAAATGAGGAATGAAGAAATAATAAGGCAAGTACTGCATGAGATGAACAACATTTTGCAGTGATAGAATCTAATCAAGACTCACCTCGTGTTTTTGCATGCTCTACTAATACATATTGCTCAATTACAACTGATGTCAGCATTAATAGTTTAAACTTTCAAAACATACTTTTTGTCAGGATCTAACATGTTTTTGCCATTTAATTTGTCCTAGAATTATGAATCAATTGTGTATTACAATGTTTGTTCATGTACAATTCCATCAGGGAGTCGTATTCATAGCTTCTAACTTGTCCTGTATGCACACAGAATAAGTAGTAACGTGTTGACAAGACCGAATCTTGTCAACAAATGGAACAAGAATAATGTAATTGCATTACTCATGTGATACTTTTGTATTCCATATTATTGCTTTATTACTTGAATTATGCATTAGAATGATAAGTTAGTCTTAACATATTTTTTACGCAAAATACTACACCTGCTGGTACAAAATAATGTTCAGAACACTTTTGGAAGATTAGCAGAATGACCACAAACTTCAACTTAATAATAAAATTTATCGAAAATACTGCTACATATATTAGCAGCTAAATAAAAGGTGGCAAAAGTCTATGCTTGCAATAACTAAAGTTTGTGCCATAAGTTGATGACAAATCTTAATTTCTCACATGTCAATGAAGTACAATAGGACTTTATCATCAACTGATGCAGGTATGAAATATGTAAACCAAAAAATTTTCACTTTTAGAAGTAATACAATAAAAAATTACATCATAAATCAATCATATCAAGTGAAATAAATATTCAATACCAACTTATGTAAACATTTTTGAGATAAACTAAGACAATGAAAAGAGTCAACTTTGCTATTTTAACTATGTGAAGAAATAGAGGAAAACAAAGCGCAAACAACAAAATAAATGACAAACACAACACAATAGTTATAGTATGTA
>JAULBW010007133.1:0-16050 GCA_032358265.1 Vaucheria bursata | reverse complement strand
TGAAAAGATGTACAAATCGGGGTAACATATAAATTGGGTAAAATCCGGGTACTAGAGCAGTAAATATCCTAACATTTTACACTAAAAAAGAGATTCCCAGATACTGGAAAAATGATGTTAAATAGGATATGTTAATATAGAGTAGTTGGTGAATCAAGTACAGCATGTTTTGCATTTGCTCAACATTGCTAAGTTTTTGTAAGTGATTAAATTTGTGCCTGAAAAATCAAGTAAATGTTATCAAGACCATATTTTTGAGAGAATTATTTTAAAAATTGCAAGATAATTGGCAGCCAAAAGATTCCTTTCAAGAAAAGTCTTTACACTTCAGACTTTAAAACGTAATTAAAAAATGGTATTTCAAATGTTATGGTGCTTAAAAAAGTTTATGATAGTCGGCTGGAGCTTAAGATCATAGTACCTTGCTACAAATAATTCATATACAAAAATCACTAAACAGAATGCTGACTAACTTATAGGCAAATTCTACTCAAATAGGTGATATGCATTTGTATGTTATCAAAGTCAATGCAAATCAAGTAGCTGACTAATTTAATTAAAAATTGTAACTTTTGACAAGAGTTGAATTGTATTGTTATTTTTCTGGATCAACTGAACTATCCAAAAATTCCAATTATTAAATTTTACAATTAGTTCCAAATTATTTGCATTGCATAATTAATTTACAAGTCTGTTAAAAATTGTTGTAAGAATGATATTTAACCGAATAGAACGTTTACTGTAAAATACA
Organism: Vaucheria bursata; assembly: GCA_032358265.1. Taxonomy (NCBI): domain Eukaryota; class Xanthophyceae; order Vaucheriales; family Vaucheriaceae; genus Vaucheria; species Vaucheria bursata. The sequence continues at coordinate 15,299 of JAULBW010007133.1, read as the reverse complement.
ATATACTCTTAATTGATGACCATAAAATACATTTCTACAAAAATTACTCGTTACTGGAATATTCAAATAAAAATATTAAGCAATGAAAATTTACCTGAAGTTAACCAGTGCTGTATTTCAAGACCAAAAGTTTCATCTCCAGTGTAAACATCTTTTTGTGATTGTGCAACTAACTCTGGCAAAGAAATATAATAAGTATGAGAACTTTGGTACAAGTTTTTATTGTTTAGCAGAGCAGTTTGAAGAGTCACAAACTTAAAAAGATTATTTTTGCAACAATGTCAAAAGATCAAAGAAAATAAAAATTTTTAAGTAAACTAAAATTAAGCTGGCAACATATATAATTAGTTTTTCCAAAAAAATTAGACATTATCAAATTTCCTTAATAGTATTTAATAACTAAAAGCAACAAAAAAGTTCAAGTAATTGTAAATCATTGTCCAAAATTTTTCCTTGTACATGGTTTGCAGCTCACAAAACCACTAAATCAGATCATTTCTGTAGTTTTTTTGTGGCACAAAAATCATTGTGCACTACTCTGCATAACTAAAAGGGGACAACATTTGGCACTAAAGACAAAAAGATTTTGAAAAAATGTTTAGAAAAGAAATAGCATATATAAATGGCACATACACTGCATACATGCATATACCAGTGACATCTTCAAATTTGAATAAATGATTAGATGCTTCACTTCATCCTAATTTAAACCATACCTATAAACTGCTGTACCATTGAAACAGATAGTGTGTACATGTTGGGAATTAACCGGTTAATGGTTAATCCTATTACTATGTTAGCTGCGTCATTGTTTCTGTTCTCAGTCTAAGAATTCTGACTGCTGACATCATGTTCTCACTTTAGCCAATAGAATAGTGCCACAGCGCAATTACTACTGGTCCATCATATGATTGAATAATTGTCTGTCTTGCGTTGCTGGAGTTCACTTCTAGCAACGCAGTAATATATACTGTATGATTTATGTTTAAATGTCTGTTTGGATTACAGTACACTTTTTAAATTGAGAATCAAATTAAACAAATGAGATTTCCAAGTTTTTCAGTCATTGCACTTGCTCATGACCAGTGTGACCTAAACAATTCTAAAATTAGTGTGTGTGAGCCACACAACTTACAGTTGCTTTGCTTTGCATTTATATAAAAAATTGCAAACAAATGTTTAAATGTTTATGTTTATATTATTTTCATAATTTCAATCTAAAGAGAACTCTATATTTAAAAAGGGAGCTCATAAAGTACTTATACTCAAATGTACCAAATGTCTACCTTGTGAACTGAAATGCAATAGTCATACAATCCCCATTGTTTACAAAATTGTGCCATTACAAGCAAATTTTGGAAAAGTATTGTAACGAGCATGCCTACCATTAGTTCAACATTACCATTTTGTGGGCTTTCTGGCTGGCTATAAACTTCTTTAGTATTGCTATGATTCTTGTCTTTATTTCGATATTACATTTAAGTCCACAGTATTTACTGCTGTTGTCCACTTTGTTTTAAATTCAAGTAAATATTGTTTTACACTTCTGGTTTTTTCTACTTTGCTGGTTCATCCTAGCTTTGATTTAATCTTATGTTATGTGAATTCCAACCTAGAGTTGTTAATTAAAATGAAATTTGAAAAATATGGAAGTAAAGTACATAGTTACAAAGGATGTTCAGAAATATTACTGTGAAAATATGCTGGCAACCCATGAATAATTGTAGCTCGCATAGCCAGTAAGTCATATGCATTGTAGTAGTGCACAAATTGCATCGGATCTCAATTGCAGACTGTTTAGTAGAGTAAAACCCTTGATTATTCCAATATTAGGTAATACTTATTTCAACTTACATTTCAATGTGACCTGATGATTATTTATGTTTCACTGAATTACACTAAAAAATTTTTGACTAGTAACTTTCAAATTGAGCATCTTTTTTGTTCGAGCCAGCTCAGTCCAGTTTCGAATACTAAACTGAACCAATTTTTATTGTTTTCCTTTCTATTTGTAAATTGCTCTTTGGTTTGACTTTGCGTATTCTAAAAAGGGATGCAAATTTCATTCTGAGTAAATTTTCTATTTTTCTTACTCAATTATGAAGCGGCAAAGTATAATGACGAAAAATAATTGCTACAACTTTAAATCAGCTCAATTGAACTAAATTCGAACCGGCTCAAACTGAACAGAGCCAAAATTGCACGAGTACATGAGAGATTCGGCATCGGCTTCAAACCAAACAAGTTTTAATAGCTATGTAGCGTATTATTTTATCCTGCTTAAGCTGGAACTGTAGGCTTTGTTTTGTCTGTTTGTATTGGTTAGATTCAGTTTAACTCATCTTCTAACAGGTCAAAGCGAACAAGTGTAGTTCAGTTCGGTTTCACTAATTTTCGAATTGGGTTTATTCGCATGTACAAAAAAAAATAATTATACCAATTGAAATGATAAAGATCAATATCTGTACCACGAGTTTGATATATATCCGTGGACAACAAATTTATACGATGCCAATAGTAAGAGAAATGATAAAAATTTGAAATTAAGACATTTGTGTTTTGGATCAGTATCTGACTATGTTTTGATAAAGTCTTCAAAAAAGTTTGTACAAAAATCTAGATCTTACAGTGGCAACAAATTGTGAACAAGTTAAAAAAGAATCAATATAAAAAAATTTGTCATATGATTCTAAATTTAATAAGCAAAATAAAGAACAATTCGAAAAGAATGATCTTTACAAGAGAATTTGGTTATACAAATTACCAAACCTTGCAATAATAGTCAAAACATAAAAGCAAAAAAAGAACAATTTCAAAAAGAACTATTTTTTAAGAGATTTCTGTCAAACAAGACCCCAAATCTTGTAATTGCAAGCAAAATAAAGAACAATTTGAAAAGAATCATTTTCATAAGTGATTTCCGTAACGAAAGGTCAACCAGATTAAACTTGCGAAAATATACAATCACCTCGCAAACAACTGCTGGCAGAGCTTTGCCTGTAAAAACCAGCGGGCAAAATTTTGCCTTCTTAAATAACCGGATTACTCGATAATCTGTATTAGTAAAAATAGATCGATTTTAGACTAAAAAATGAAAAAATATACAATGAATTATTGAAGTTCAGGCGTAGTTGAAAAAGTTTAAGAAGACAAAATAGGAAATGATAGACATTAAAAATAAATTTCAAAATATTCATTGAACCATGATGTTATTAAAAAATAATTGTAGAAAAATAGTAGTAAACTGAAAGTCAATACTTTGCTAGGATTGGGTTTAAGAAAGTCTCTCATTAGTAGATATTGACTAGTTTACTGCAAAAATCTATAGTAGCAGTGAAAATGAGCACTAATTCTTTAGAGCCCAGTAATTCTCTCTATTTTATCAATATGATCAATGTTAAATATTGGCACTAGCCAAGTTTAGTTATATTGAATATCTATATATGTAGTTGCTAAAGAATAAGATTTTAGAAGGATTTTCATGTTGAAGTAGAATTGTGTACTTCAATGTATAATATGATTCTGTACTTTTCCAATTCATAGCAACCAAGTCTTATTATATTTGCTTGGAAATATCAAGATAATACTTGTATAAAGCGAGTCACTTAAAAAGTACCTGACATACACTTTTATATCCCCAGAAAAATTGCTAGCCACAATCCCCCTAACCCCTGGATTTTCACCAAAACTCCCCATACCAGGGCCTTCCAATTTGTCTTCTTTAGGACTAGGCGCTGAGTTAGATTCCCTCTCGTCGAAATTCATTTTAATTTGTTGACTCCCAACAGATAATCTCCACCGTGACATACGTGCATTGGATATATAATCTTCTGATTCTGAGTCACTTTTTTTCAGTAAATTTGAAATTTTACATGAATTTCTTGTAATATTGACGGGGGAAATACGATTAACCGATTCAGTCCCGAATACCACCCGAAGTGTATTAATCGGTATAAATGATGCGCAAGTCACTGGTTTCTGTTTGCCACTAGTATTTGTTTGGAAAAGAAAGGTTTCGGGCGAACGAATTCGTTCGTTTCCGATCGCTGGCCAAATTAGTATAGCACCACTATCGCTTCCGCTTATTATGTACCTAAAAAACCAAATAATATGGATTCGTTTAAGCTCGCACTGAAAAATCGAAAAAAAGACTCAGATTGATAACTAACCCAACAGAGTCCAAATGTATACATATCATGTGTCCGAATAAATTTCCTTTTTCCAACACAGATTTGCGCAATACTTACTCATAATAAGTGTTATTTCTAATAGATGATGTGACAGTATTCGAATATAAAACAACTGCGTACATTAAAAAATAAATCAAATGTGTTGAACGGATGTCCGTGCATGAAGGTATATGCTGCATAAACAGTGAAGCCTCTTAAGTCGAATACCTTGTATTTCCAGACACCTTAGTAAGTTGGACAGTTGACAAGACGACGAGTAATTTTTGTTCTTAATATAGTTTCCATAAACAGACGCTTATTACATTTGACACTGGAAACTAAATTAATGACCAACAATGCTTTCTTGAGGAAAAAACTCCAAGAATGGTTGGAAGAGAATAGAAAGGATTTAAATTGCATCTTATATATTTATACAATATTAACCAATAAATTTATTATGAATAATTAAAAACTTTGCCTCTTGCATATCTGCGCACCTCCTTAAGTTGGACATAAAGCATTCGGCGACAAAGTGTATGACTTTGGAGGTTTTATTGTATTTATGTTTAATTTCATAAATGCATGTGCCGAGGCATGCATTTGTACGTATGTATGTAAGTACATACCGACCATCGTCACTATATGATGCAACAATCGGTGCCTTTTCAGCTCCCATTCCTTTAAATTTTCCAGTTGCCTCAAAACTATCCAACTGCCATACTCGTGCTCTCGAGTCACTCGTAGTTGCTAGTAAATCAAACCGAGCACTTAGATCTTCGGCTGTAGCTCCATGAAAGCTGACATTGGAACTGGTTCGGCGCTCGTAAAAGGATAAACCGGTTACTTTCTTACCGGCTCGGCCTCGGTTCCGAGTCTTGCTTGGAAACTGCAGAAACACATTATCATTAATTATAAGAACAAGAGACCGTAAATGCCAATTAAAAACTTGACAACTGCACTATAAAAAACAGAAAAACAAATTCAATGATGCACAAAAAGTAAATAAAAATGGTTTATTTTTTTAAAGATCATATCTTTATAACATATACAATAAGCAAGATTTGTTCACCTTGGTTAAAAATCCTTCAGTTCTTAGGCCGTTTTTGACCTGAAAAATTTTAAGTGTAAAAGCACCTATGAATCAGCAATCCTTTTAACTACAATCTAGCTGAGTACACATCTCAAAAGTGTTATGCATAAATGAAAATATGTATCAGCATATATGGATATGTTTCGCATAAAAATCTGCACAAAGTGAAAAAAATTACACTTTAGAACCGCATATATCTAACGGACCCTCGAGGGCTGAAACAAGCATGACAAATTTCTTTCAATTTGACACTATTTGAGTGGCACATAATTTTCAATCCTAGGCTCTACTGACATTCAGGATCTCTTAGATTTATGTGTTTCGCAAGGGATGTTTGCGAAAAGTCAGTCATGTTTAAGAGAACGAAAGATATTCTTTTCCTTCAAGTACACGCAATTCAAATAAAACCTCGGTATCACCAGAATTTATGTATATGTGCAAGTAAATTGTTTTAATATCTTTACTCTATATTTTGGCCTACTTAGTATCTTGAAATCAACATTATGTGACATGGCGCATAATTTTACAATTTTTCGAAGTTGCAGTTGAATCTTTCATATTTCAATTCTTCAAATTTCACACCCTGTAAAAATGCAATAATATTTGGATGTACGTACATACTTATTCTAAACTAAATAGTCAAAAGAAACGTACCTGATAGAAAGAGAGCGTAGCATCAAACAGACCAGCAATAGCCAGTTGGCCATCAGGGGTGAATCTTGCTGCAGTAACTTGTTCGTGAAGTTCAACAAACCCGATTACTTTTCCCTCATCAAGACTCCAGAGTCTCAATCTCTGAAATAAAATACCAATACAGAACTTCATGCAAATATAGACATAAATTATAGGTTAGAAATTGATCCTTGTTCACATATTTCTTAAAGAATAAATTTTGTGTTCAGCTTTCAGTTGTAGTGATAACTAAAGAAATTGCATAACCTATTCTAGAACTGCTGTTTGCTTATTAACTGTAATCTTTGTAAAGTCACATCTATAAACATATAAAACCATATGAAAATAGGCTTATGCACATAAAGAGTAAATATCAGATATGACAAATTTGCCTGTAACATATTTTCGGATACAATAAATTTATTCACCGACCCCAACAGCTTAATTATATCAAAAACTAACTGCAACACTTTCTTATATACATTTATGTAATGCCATTTGACTGTACCCATACTTACGCACATTAAATGCAGCCCAAGTTACTTTTTAGAATTATTCCATTCAATTCTAGTCAAATTTTTGCAAATAATAGAACAATTTATACGATGAAAGAATATTTTTTTGCCTCTTTCTAGACCTTTCAAGTACACGAGTAATAAGATTAGATTTATGTATACATAGGAGCTCACCTTGTCTAAACACCCAGATAGAAAAAATTTATCGGCAAGGGGATAAAAATCTACACTAGTTACAATTCGGGGGTGCTTAAAATCGCTTCTACAGACGCCACTATCAACTTGCCAGAGTCTAACTGAACAGTCCACTGATGCTGAAAGCAGCAAATCCGATCTAATCGGATGTGTAAAAAGAAAATTAATTCACTAAAATTTCGTTACTTTTTAAGTTACTACAGTATATTTATATCATAAAAATTGATACTATAAAAATAGCGATGAAAGAATAATATATTTAAGAAAGGTCAACGAAATAAGCGAAAATTTCAATTTATACAAAAGAGTCATTGAGAAATGAGGACAATGGCATTAAAGCTATGAAAATGAATATATTTAAAAAACATTACCTAGAAATGAAACAACATTCATAAAGGAATGCTACATGAATCGGTACAAAGGGGTTTTAAAAAATCACAAAGGAATTCATTTCCCAAAAGATTCTTTAAGAATCGACATCACTCGATTTCATTTGAGTGCACGAATCTTACAGTTCTTCAGAACAGTTCATATATACAACTCATGTACAGTTGCTACTAAATTTAGTAGTGAAAACAGAACAACGAAATACTGAGACAGAATTTTTTCCAATTATATATAAAAGATATTGCTAGCTGTTACTAGCCATTATATGAATATGCAGTTACAGAACAGTTTTCCGGAACAGTTCTATGTTGAAGTATAGTTATGCACTTCAATTTATAATACCACTAAGACTTTTAACAGTTTATGTTACATTTTTATGCAGTAAAAATTTATGATGTCATCTTAAACAAGTACCTAAATCAGCGATTTCGGATACAGGTCATAATGACAGTTCAGTTCATTATCTGTATTGAAAGAACTATTGAACATAAAGCTAATATAGTTAAAGTTTCGAGCATATGACATTAGAAACTTACTTTCCCCAGCTCAGAGCCAATACATCATTCGTGTGACCTTCAAGTTTCTTGACAGGATTGGACGAAAATACAGGTTGCTGACATACATTTGTGGTGAAATTACTACTTTTAGTTATACAACAATATCCTGTGCTACTATTGTAAGGTGAATGAGAATTCTTCCGTTCATTGGTCACATCACTCGAAAAGATTTTTTCAGTTGCCGTGAGAATTGGTCGTGCTACAAGGATGTAGATTACATTAGAATAATTATGAGTTACTTGATAATTCGTGAGTATTTGCATACAAACATTTATACAATATTATATCATCAAAATTCAGATAAAAAATAACACATAATAACATCATAAATTCATGTACAGAGTTAGAATTGATCAAATCAATTTGAAGGAATCGACACTAGTTAACTGACTAGATATAGTTAGTTTGGTTTTGAGAGAAAGACAGCTAAGCTGATGACTGATTGTATACGCATTACTGAATGAATGGGAGACTAGTCGATGATGCACCTTTCTGATTGACAAGGCGAGGTATTGAGTAGTTGACTAGTTTGTTATGATAGCTAATTTTATTTGAATATAAGTGAATATACTGTCAGTTTACTACATTTAATAGTCAGTTCTGTACATGCCAGCTAACATTCATGAACAAAGGATTTAAAAAAATGAAAAGTATAAAAAAAATTTGACAAAATTTTTAACAAGAATAAAAAATGACAAGAAACTTACAAGCGACTCCATTTTCATTGGCTGACCTAGAGTTGAACATTGGCTGTTGTTCAATTATTGACCATATTAAAATTACACCATCCATGCCAGCAGTCGCCAAATACGTTCCCGATTTGTTGAATGCAGTGGCCCACACGGGACCCTAAAATAATATGACAAACATAATTGGTTAGTTCTTTTTCTTAGCATAGAGGAAGTGTAGCAGGCTAATAAGTCATTAAAGTTTCTTATAGAGAAATTATGAGAATTGATAAGTACGCACAGAAGAAACAGAGAGAAAGGGCAATATTATTTTTGAACCATACAAAATATATCTTCAACTTAAGATTGCTTCAGAACAATTTTCTGTGGCTGAACTTCAATAAAGGCTGCAATATAATAAATGTATAGTCAACTAGTCAGTATCAATATGAACTAATATATAAATATAGAATGAATGACTAGCGCTATCCTTCGCAATAATTCCAACAATTTTGTCATATATAACAGAAAATGAAGCAAACAGAGATCATACATTAACTAAGGTATCTGATATATCTCTCGCACAAGACAGCAACCAGAGCAGGGCCCTCAGTAACATTTGAGTTACACCGATACATATAAGCTTACCCAAAACTCATGCGGTTATTTTGTTTCATTACATCGCGCAGAAGGGAATTAAATCTTTGCTAATCCCAGATCTCTCTTATTCTAATTGGTCAATATAACTGTAATGATTCAGAATTGTTAAGTATGCATATATGAATCACTTACATACTGAATATTGAACTGAATGCTGAACTGTGAGCTAATAAGATTAACGATTTGAATTTCGAATTTGATAACTCGTCACTTTAATTGTGGATGTCAGTTTTCATGCCTAATATCAATTTGCTGTTTACCAAATCTTCTTTTATGTTATACTTTCCTTTCCAAAAACCTCCAATTGCAACAAGTATATTAGGCTCAAGCTATCATTATCCTAATATGAGTAGAGAAATCGCCTCTCAGATTTAACTCGAAACTAATCTAATTGGGACCCTATTCAGGGCTTTAACATTACTAACCCAACATTATGCAATATCCGGGTTGTTGGCTGATACAGTAGTATTTTAATGAACCAGATAAAACAATTTTGTATGTGCAACTTTTGAGTATCAAAAAGTTATGTCATGAAAATCTCAAACTGATTAATTCTTTTCTCTATAATATATATATATATACATTGAGTACTTATCCATAAAAAGCCAAGCAAATTTATAATCAAATAGAATCTATAGTTAAATATTAAATGAGTATTCTTTTGCAATACATTCATAACACATTTTCTGGTTCGTGTTTTCTTGAAAATTACAGCAGTATTTTATTGATTTAGTGGTAATCCTAAATCGGCAGAACAATATTTTTGTGGTAGGATAAGCCCAGAGTAATTTGTCTATATTGAGAAAAGTTCATTAAATTAAAAATTCTAAAAAAGAACAATTATTACAAAATTGCTTAAACTGAACAATGACAGTGGGTAAACTGCTAATTTTGGTTAGACTCGATGGAAACTTGAAACCTAAGATTATGGGGTGCCGATAATGTGAATAGTATCATTGCACAGCAAGGTCACTGTGCAATGCAAAAACTACTAAAGCCAAGCTAGGGGGAAGCCACAAGGAGCTATAAAGGAAGTAAATGCTGGCACATATCGTGTTAAGCCACAAAAAAAGTGATTATCAAAAAAAGATCTAATACTTAACCTTGCCTTTAAAAATCACCTATTTTGTCTGAGATTATTTTTAGTTACATTTTATCACAGCAAACTTTAGATGAAAGAAATTTGTTGGAACCACCGAATCAATTAATTATATCCAAAAATCTGAAGCTAACCCTGGCCACAATAAAAATTTTTCAATAATTTGTTGTAAATGAAAATTTGTAAAAGTGAATTCGTTCCATCCAGTTTACTGTACAGCTTAATTTGATGCTGAATGAAAAAATTATATTTTTATGAGCGGAAAAAAAACATTTTTCCTATTCGGGCACCTATTAGGCACCTGGTGACCCCGCAGAGTTTGAACTTCTGTCAATCCATTCCAATCTCTTAGGCCTTTAACAGCATTGGTTGATTTCACAGAATTCGATCTAGGTCGACTTGAGACAGTTTGTCCTTCAGAAATATCTTGCGTTTGAGTCGATAGACCAGTCTTAAATTGCAAACGTTTTGTTGGTGAGAAGGGGTCCAGACCCTCTCGATCCCTGAATAATCAAATATTTCGAAAATATTATTTATAATTTCAAAAGTATGTATGTACTAGTACATACCGGTATGTATGCGTGTCTGTATGTATGCTCAGTTGACAACAGAGTAATGTTGACCAAGAATAGAAAAATCGAAACATAAAGTAACGAGTAATCAAATTCAAACTCAAATTTGACTTTTTCCTGATATATATTTACTTAATTTAACATTTAAAAGCAGCTCGCAGTTTGATATATTCGCGTCGTATAAGCGAGTGCATGTATATTGTATAGTTAATGAATACCCCAAAATACATTTGTCACCTTGAAAAAGCTCTTTCCTGAAAACGCGTCAGCGCTCTCCTTAACATAGTCGATTTCGGTTTTGGCTTAAAATCGAAACTGTCATTAATACGAGGACAAGTGGCAATACTGTTGGGCTGAGGATCTAAATTATACATATCTTTCTTATTGTGAAGTTCATGGCAATCATCACATGAACGAGTTCGCGACACTCTGCAATTGAAATAGTAAACTAAATCCCTATACTCATATTTTGTTAAAACATTGCTATATATGCATATTTGCTTATATTTATATAGACTAGAATAGTATACAATCCAGTATACTAGCCATCATTTATATTCTCCAGAAAATTTTTAGCAGTATTAACGTAAAGCAAATTTGCTACATCCAAAATCGACTGCTACATAAGAACTTACTGAATTTGTGGAACCACAGATCCGCTTCCGCTAAAAGAATGTGGTAAATATTTTTGCCCTAGATCTAAGGCCACATTTTTTGACTTTTGATCTGGCATGCTTAACTGCTCCAAAAATTCAGCCACAGGGGCACTTTCTTCAAAATTTTCAGTGATTCTTTCAGGGCTAGTACCATTAGCACTGCTGCGAATCTCTCTCACGCTTTCCTGTCAAACGAAATTGCCTATAGCGAATCAATTACAGCAAACTTAGGATGTAACGAATCCGTCAGGACCATTAAATTAATTGGTTGTATCCGAAACTCGTTGTATCCAAAAATCTGAAGCTGAACTTGGTAACATACAACTCTTTTGTTATTTTTCATGCAAATGAAAATTTGCATGAAAAATGTATTATATTAAAAAATTACTCTTTAATATATAAGTCGAATCGACTCGACAACTTAATTCGGCACAAATTATTTTAGATCTTGAATGCAGCATTGAAGAAGGAAAAGAATTACTAAAATTTGCATTTTTTCCCCAATTTAATAGTTCAAAAGCTCAGTGCTTTTAAAAAAAATCAATAAATTTCTAGGATTTATTCTCGGTTTAATGCTCATGTAAAAATATGAAACAAATAAAATTGGTAGTTTAATTTTCCACCACGTATTTCTAAGTAATAAATTTAAAGTTATAAGAAAAAGACTTATTAAAAAATTAAGCACAAAAACTGTACGTAATGACACCAAAAAAACTAGTAAATAAAATCGAATAGCGCCTATAATGCAAGAAAAGAAAACCTGCATAGACTTGATCGGAAATGCAACTTTTCTTAGGTCTATCAGAGACAAAAGATTGATATTGCCGTTGTGGCTAGAGATACTTCCCAATTAAGCTTTTTTATAAGATAATTGGATAAAATGGAACTTTATTTGCATGTAACAATGGGCTTACATCCCAAAACATATGTGTCCATGAAAAAGAACACATATAGATTGAAGTTTTATATAAGTTCGTACTGACTTTTTCACATGAATTGTAATTTTAAAAAAATAAATTGAAAATAAGGGCATGGCACTCATTTATTTTTTTATCAAAATTATTGCAAAAAAATTCTCTTGAATTGGAACTTAAGCAATGATTATAGTTGAATTGTTCTCTTGAGGCACTCAGAAAGCATTATGGCTAAATAATGCTCAAACACAATAAGCCATAAGAAAAGCCGCAGTACCCAGAAACATATATACGCTACCGCGGCGGCAACTTGAATAAATACATAATGACATCGACAAGTATGCAATGATAATCCACCACAAGCGGTTTGCATGTACATGTCACACAATATTTTACGATGATATTTTTCAACCGAATTTCAATGATTTAATTAAGTTCTAGTACACGGTTTCCAAGCAGCAATATAACGACCATATAAATTATATAAAATTTCAGAGCACGAATATTTCTCACCGATTTCTTTGCACTTGAAGGTGATTTTGTCTTTGCTAATCGAATCTGGCTAGGCAGGCGCTGAAAAGGAAGAGAATACGCCGACTGACTCCGCGATGTAGGAAATGGGATAATTCTTGAGGCCACAGATGGCGGCGGTGAAGATATAGCATCAAAATACTCTTCAGTTTCTAACGAAAGCTCTGGGCTTTCATACCGTGCGTGAATTCCACCAGACATCAACAAAGTCGCTGTCGGTGACTGAACAACCAGGTTAACCTCACTACGAGATTCCATCCTTATTTAAACGGTCGATACTATAGCTCACTAACGCATTGACTTCATACCTTGTCTTTCCTGCACAGTCTGCTACTTCATCTTGGTTTATAGGGCCGCAATTAATCCGGCCAGTTACTATGTAGCTTTCATATCATCAATAGGTAACTTCGGGCTGAATTATTCTCCGCATCATTGAAAATTTACATTTTCCTCAAAATATGCCTTTTGGTTGACAGTTGCAAATATTTTTTAACGAATAAAATGTCGTTAAATTATATTTCTTCAACACGGAATTTGACGAGAATAAAATTGATTAAAAATTTTCAGTTCAAAACAACTTTTCTAAAAAATAACAATTCAACAGTGCTTAGCAGACCTCCCTATAAAGACTATGACGTGGAATTATCCTACATACTTATACTTTTTCTTTTGACAACTCATTTTGATCAAGTTAAAAATTTGTAAAAATGTTCAACATTGTTGCTCACAAAAATTGCAACATGCAGCACTAACATGTAACTTCAGTTATGGCATTCTACCCATATCTGTGTCTGTTCTTCTTATCTGAATGAGATTCATATATCCAATTGAAAATTCATTTCTTGATATTTTTCAGACGAGTGCTTCCATCTGTCAAGACTAACGAATCGTATCAAGTGTAATCCAGAAAACCAGAACAATATAACACAGAGATACTACACGTTCAATACTTTTCTATTAATCTTAATTCATCTGTTGACGAGAGTGAATCTTGTCAACATTTTCAACCTAGGCTTGCACATACAAACCGAATTAAATCGATATAATCACAAATCCCCTGAAAGAATTGTAGACAAATAAACAATACACGGCAAAAACATATTAGATCCTGACATCATCTATTTCACAAGAAGCCTCACCCAAAATTGGTTACCTGTGATAAGTTGCAAAAATTGAAAACAATACAGATAAAAATGTTTTTTTCCAATACCATCATGGAAACTATAGCCTAATACTTTGAATGTCATGATGCAAGATCATGAAACCGGATTGATAGACATTGATGACCTGATTTATACACTTATTAGCTAACACTGGAAGCAAATGAGATACAAAAACCTTAAAACTATAAAAGTAAACAAAAATTGCTTCAAGTTAAGAGTTCAGGAACTTTATCAGAGGTCTTACAAATTTACTCTTCTGTCCTTGAACAAATACAGTTATACAGAATGTAAAATTTCAATCCAGCTGATTGATGTGTTATGGATATCTCTTTGTAAATGATGCTGAGTAACATAGTCTAAATAATTTCGATTTGTTGCAATGCCTTTCATGCACTACTAAGATTTAAATCTATGCAGCACTGCAAAAATATGATGAACTTTGCTTATATTCTTGCTCAAAAGTTCAATTCAGTTGTAACCAAGCTCAATTTTATATACTTTCTAAGTTCTAAGAAGCGTGATGGGTGAAAAAGTTTCATATTAAATTGGTAACGATATGCTATGAAAAGAAATGTGCAGTATTTGAATGTTAGGAACTGATTTGTACGCCGTACTTTCTATTCAAAGATATTAGTTATAGTTTGGTGTATTTGTTTGTATTCGAGTTAAGTCGTAAGTATGTCATGTAATGTGTTGGCAAGATTCACTCTCAGCAACACATGATGGAATTCATCTAATATACTACTATACGATACTTTGGTAATGTTCTTGTTTATTTTGGAAGTACAATAGTGTATCGAAGGATTCTAGCATTGAAGCACTGCACTTTGAAGGTAAAAGGTAGGCTATGCTTCAATCTGACTCTACTTTGATAAAAGCATACTATCTGGTTAAAAAAGCTTGCAACTACATAAATTAAAATTGATACAAGCTGGTGGAAAGGTCAATATATCACCAAAGTTCATGGACCTATTTTTTCAAAGCATATTTCTTCAAATGATAAACCAACATTAGATATTGATTGATATTAACTTCACTCACCATCTTTTCATGTTGAAAATTAGATGCAGGCCTACAACAAAAAATTAAGTTCATATTGTTCTCAAGTGCACGTGTAGCAATCATTACTAGCTATTTATATATTTTATGCTGCAACTAAATGTAAGGAATAGTTTTAATTCTCATTGTGTTCTTAAGCAATGCTAAAAACACTTACCTACAAACAGATTTCCTATCCCTACATGCACAGTTTTTTGTGGTGATAAATTGTATATGTCAACTCATTGCACGTTAAGAGCAACAAACATAGAGAATCATTCTTATTTTTGTTTTTTGCACTATACATAATAACCTATATTTGAATATTTGTAGGTTACTGTTAGGAATTAACCTCTTACAGAGTTAATTCTCTTTTATAGCTGCAATACACAATTCAACTAGATTCGTTCATG
>JAULBW010007123.1:0-16051 GCA_032358265.1 Vaucheria bursata | reverse complement strand
GTTTTTCAGAATGGCTTCGTACTCAGGAGAGTTTGTCCTCGAGGAAACGTCACTCACGAATCTCGTGAACTCTTCTTTATCCATTGAGGCGTAGCGGATGGTGAGTGCTTCCTCAAAAAGTTCTGTCCCCGGTGGTGTGTCGATCACCTCATCGGCAAGAAGCAAAACTCCTGGCTGTGAGAACTGGATGGCCTTCAGTTCTCGCAAAACTTCCAGACGGAATTGAGAATCAAGTTCTTCGGTAAAGATATACTCCCGGGCCAGTTCAACGGCAGAAGCAGGGTCGCGGTTTAAGGCCTCTCTGAATTCTTTATGCATGTTTTGCGTGAGCCCATTATCATTTGGCTCACCTTCGGCGGGAACGTAGATTTCCAGAGGCTCGTAAACCATGGTCTCCTGGACCTCGACCACTTTCTCCACTGGTTCACTGGTAATGAGTGAGTGTCTCTGACCAGTCGGCTTGAGACTCATAAGTCCGAAGAGTGCGACAGAGACAAAAAAGAGAATCAGGATTTTGTTCATGGACTGATTTTACGAGAAGACAGGTGTTGGACCAATTTTCTCCAAAAAACAGGTATTTCCATCGATAAAGTGACCACAAAATGTGGCAATTTGACTATGATCAGAAGATGAACGAATTGAAAATTATTGATCATGTGGAAGGCTCTGGAAAAGAGACAAGTCGTGGGGCCCTTTGCTTTGCCCATTACGAAGGCTTTTTGCTGGATGGGAAAAAATTCGATTCTTCCCATGATCGCGGAAAGCCTTTCCAGTTCGTCTTCGGCACTGGGCGGGTTATTAAGGGCTGGGATCTGGGGCTAGTGGGGATGAAGGAGGGAGGGAAGCGTGAGTTATTTGTTCCCTCGATACTTGCTTACGGAGAGCGAGAAATCGGGGAAATGATTCCCCCATTTTCAGATCTTCGGTTTGTGATTGAATTACTAGAAGTCCGCACCAGAGACTAGTAGATGGACATGTCATCTTTAGGTCGAGGCGGCCTTGGGGCGGTTCTGATTTTCTTTGTCATGCACGAACTGTGACATGAATTTGAATCGGCCTGTGTGAGTTTTCGGTTAACTTCTTATTTAACGAGCTTGGCCTCAATAGTTTTCATGACTTCAAACCAGGTCGCATCGTCATTGACGATAGTCTGAGTCTCTTTCCCCCAAGCTTCTCCACCCAGAACGTTCTGCACCCCTTGACTGCAATTGAAGTCGGCAGCCTCTGTGTACTTCGAGAAGCTCGTCGACCAGCAGCCCGGATTGTGACGAGGATAAAGTTCGCGCATGATTCCATCCAGATCGCTCAGTAAATAGGTAGGGAGACTGTCGCGAAGATAGGGAGTCATGAAGACAGGAAACTCTTGGATACGAAATTCTTTGATGAGGGGGTATCCTTCCATTTTTTCTTCATAGAGTTCCACAATTCCTGCTTCACGGGTAATGATCGTGTAGCCACGTGCCGGATATTTTCTGGCCGGGAAACAGTAATTTTTGAAGATCAAAATATCCTCGGACACAAATAGGCAACTTTGAATCGAATTAAAACCGAAGGTGAGTCCTCTTTCTTTATAAGTGAATTCCGCTTTTTTGATGTTATCCATGAGCTCGCTCATTGGACGGGCATCATAGACCTGCGCCTGGGAAAGAGTAACGATGAAGAACGACAGAAGTGTGATGAGTTTTTTCATACTCTAAGCCTAAAGAGATTCTCTCACTTCGTTAAGGCACGCGCGTCAGAAAAGGGAAAAAAAAAAGGGGAGCCGAAGCTCCCCTTGTGGAAGAAATCTAACTTATTCTGTCCAAGGATTAAAGGCCGTATCGCCCTTCATATGCTTCTTGAGTTCTGGCATGTGACGGGTAATAACCTGAGACATGAGGGACTTCGTATCAATCCAGTTAATTCCGGCCTTGGTGTAATAATCAGAATTGTATCTGTCTGTGTAGTACGGGTCGGCCATGAGACGGCGTGAGGCCATCAGAATAAAGATGTGGAACATGGTTTCCCCGAATCCGAAGTTCGTCGGACGAACTTCTTCTGCGAGAGTCCCCACGAGAAGATCGACCATCTCGACGTTGTCTTTCCCATCTTCGTCTTTGCCATAAACCTTGTTAAACTTCGCGATGATCTCTTTCTGTCTGTCGGTTTTGATTTCGCCATCGAGGAAGAAGTCTGAGTACTTTTGAATTGGTCTCATGTTCAGAGCACGGCGGAATTGGTTGTAACGTGGAACACCTCTTTCACGGTCTCTGATGATATCGATCATCCCGAGATCCATCGATCCGTGACCAGGGATTTTAAGTTCCTGCATGAACTTAGGGAAGTTACCGAGAATGAGTTGACCTGGATGCTGAGTCCCGAAAGAGTAGAAGAGGTCTTTCAGGTCGTAGTTCGCCATCAGATCGTAAGACTTCTCATTTCTTGTGGCTTCCATCGGAACAGAAACCGCTTTCTTATCAGCATAGCGCTTGAGTTCGAGGGCCTCAGGGAGAAGTGAGTGGAGGCGGTAAACGGAAGTGAACTCTTCTGTGATCGTGAAGGGTACTCCATAATCATTTCTCTTGTCCCCAACGATCCCGCCGAGCGTGTAGCCGGCATTAAGACCGAAGTCGGCACGGCTGAACATTGGGAAGTACTTCAGGATGCGCGACCATGTCTGTGGGTGGGCCAGACCGTACCAGTTTGTGAACATAGCTTTCTTGAGAACCTTATTCGCAAGAATTGCCGGAGTCCATTCAACGGTATGAATTTTTGCCATGACAGCAGCGTTGATCAGACGGGCCGTCTGGAAAATCTCTTCGTCGAGTTCTTTTTCCGTCAGAAGCTTCTGGTGCTTACCTTTTCTCCAGATAAATTTATTCGTCTTCGGATCAACTTTCACATACTTCTTGTGGAGCATGTCTGCGATCGCATTGTGCTCTTTCACGAAGAGGTGGTGAAGCATCGAGAGACCAACCCAGAAGTTGTCACGGAAACCTGTGACTTCATAACCCATGTTCTGTTTGTTGTAACCGACATTGAGCTGACCCTTAGGAAGGAGCTCTCTTCCGTTAACCATGACCGTCGAGAGTTTTCCTTTCGCGAATGAACGAACAGCGTTCTGCTCATCCTGATTGGATCCGTAAATCTGCGATCCATCCCACCAGTGAGTCACTTGGTTATTGGAAACTTTTCCGAATTCTTTTTTAAATTCTTTATCACTGACCGTCGTGGTTCTTTCGACGACCTCAGACGTGCCTTGTACCGAATGCGGGTTCTTCTCAACGTTCTTACCGTGAGTCAGCCAGTCATGGTTCATGAACTGAATCCAGCTTGCTGCCAGCATGTTCAGGAATGGCACGGGCTGGAATTCCTGGCGCGTGAAAAATTCCTGTGAAACACCCTTAGGATTTGGTGTCATCAGTTTTTCAGCAGCGTCATTATCGATGAACTCAGGTGGAACGTTCCGGCCGAAGG
Source organism: Vaucheria bursata (assembly GCA_032358265.1). Taxonomy (NCBI): domain Eukaryota; class Xanthophyceae; order Vaucheriales; family Vaucheriaceae; genus Vaucheria; species Vaucheria bursata. Next base: position 12,595 of record JAULBW010007123.1, on the reverse strand, counting down.
CGGTGTTGGCCGCTCCGACGTAAGGAGTCGCAGGAAGGTAACAGGTTCCGTCCGCTGTTCTGAATCTTGGTTCTTTCGGACACTCAATCTTCGTGTAGCCAGAGTAGTCGATGTGAGCATCATGAAGATTTTTTTCGAGGAGTTCTTCGCGGATGTGCTTCAGGACCAGAAGTCCCCCCACAGTTCCTTTCTTGGACCATGTCGTCCACGGGGTTTCCTTGTCCTGAGAGGTGGGGACTCGGTTCGCATCGACCACAGCTTTTTTTGCGATGGTTTTTTCCGTGTTGCGCGCGCAGGACAGGAGGGCCAGAGATACCACTACGAGTGGTATAATTTTATTTTTCATGTAAACTCCTTTTACCATTAAGATTTTATATCAATTCTCAAAAAAAAGTTAAAAGGGGAGCAAATCTTATGAATGAACTTGCACTCATTTCCCAATACTCCACTTCGCATCAGAACAAAAAAAATCAACTAATTCATTTCTTCTGCGTTCCCGTCATCTTTTTCAATGTGGTGGCGCTGATCTATTCATTCGTACCGATTTACGTCATGGGGGCAATCGTCCTCGCGAGCCTGATTTTCTATTTCAGATCAATGCGCTCGTATTTGCCCCACATGATCGTATTATACGGCGTCGTTCTTGGCATCTGCGCCATATTTGCCGGGTATCAGTACTTCGTCCCAGTGAACATTGGGATTTTTGTAGTTGCCTGGATTGGTCAGTTTTGGGGCCATAAGATTGAAGGAAAGAAGCCGTCTTTCTTTGAGGACATTTTCTTTTTGCTCGTCGGACCGGCCTGGGTCATGGAAAAGATGAGACTTAAGCTCGTGAACACAACGAAGTGAATATTTTGCCATGTTCTACTCGGTCTCTAAGTGGGGTTTAATAGACTTACTGTTTCCCCCGGAGGGAGTTTGAAAAAAGCGGCACTGTTCTCATTAAGTTTTATTGGAATCGTCTTGGGCTATGCCTTCATGGATTTCGAAGCCGACGATACTGCTGTCCGTTCTCCCGCTTCCGTTCCGGCAGATTACGATCAGCTCGAGGCCTGTCGAAAGCAGCAGATTCTCTGGGCGAAAGCCTCCGAATCCTCCTACAAAGAGAATGAATTACCCGGCTACAGAAAAATGGGGCTTCCTCAGCTCATCTCAATGTCCCGCCAGGAAATTTCTCTCAAAGATTCTCGTTACTCTGACTTTGCTCCGGATGGCTGGGTAAAATATCTTCACCGCCGCGGATCTCTGGCGACGGTTAAGATCGTTCCCGTTTCTGATAAATATTCGGGTGTTTTTCAAGGAGCGGAATGCGGGCTTCTTCGTCTTTCACTAACGTATAAAGTGACGGCGGGAAAACCTGTGGCTCCGGGGCTCGCTCTTAAGATCCTGAGAGACCGTTCACCTAGTGCCAACATATCCGCTCTCGTTTCACTTAATGGACAAGGAAAAGATTTTAACTTTTTCAAAAATCCCATGTCGAATATTGTGCCAGCGGGAAGCGGCATCGGGCAGAATCTTGTCCATCGTATCTTCCGTAAAGTGACTAGGTATCCGGAAGAACTTCTTCTCGATGACATGGCGTCTGTGAATGCACTTGGTGAAAGAGGGCCAGCGGTGGTCTCTCCACGCCAAATATTTTTTGTGCCGGCCGAAGGTCTCAAGTCATCGTCTGAGCCTCATGATGTGAGAGAAGATTTCGCAGCGATTGCTCCGGAAACGAAGGTCTATGAAATCCGTGCTGTCCCGGAAAAATACCGCTCAATGGACTACAACTCCTATACACCAGAAATGGCCGAAGAGTTCGTCAAAGAGTCTGAGCATATCGCTGACATCGTCACCACATCGCGTTTTATTTCTTCATCATTCGGCGACGACGGAATCTTCTTTCGCCACCAGCTTCGTCCATGAATTGTTCCGGGTGAATACTCTCGAAGCGTGCTAAATTAAGTTCCATGAAGAAACTCGATGAGCTCAAAAACTCTAGACTCTCGCGTGGACTATTTGCCGCACGCTCAGCTGTGCGAATGATCCCCTCTCTATTGGCCGGTGAAAATGCCGACCCTCGTACTGTGTTTCGTGATCTCATCGGAAAGAGCATCGATCAGTTTGTCAATGATGTGGGGGAACTGAAGGGGAGTGTGCTCAAGGCCGCGCAGATTCTTTCTCTCTATGGGGAGTATTATCTTCCGGAAGAAGTGAACGAAGTTCTGAAAAAGGTTCAGTCACAGAGCCATTACCTGGGCTGGGAGAAGATTCACAGTCTCATCCCTGATACTTTGAAGGCTGAGCTCACGATCGAAGAGGTCCCTCTCGCGGCCGCTTCCATCGGTCAGGTTCATCGCGCGACCGTGAACAAAACGGGTGAAGTCGTTGTCCTGAAAATTCAGTATCCCGGAATCAAGAAGGCGATTGATCTTGATATGAAAATGATCCGGACATTTCTCAGCATGGGAAAGTTCTTGCCCAAAAAAATGAATCTCGACCCGATCTACAATGAGATCAAAAAAGTTCTGTTGGAAGAAATGGATTATGAGCACGAGGCCAGGAAGCATGCCGAGTACCAAAAGCTCATGCAGGATGTTCCCGGCTGTTATGTGCCGAAACTCTACCCACAGTTCTGCTCGGAGCGTGTGATCGTTTCTGAGTACATCGATGGAACTCCGCTCTCCACACTCAAGGGTCTTTCTCAGGAGGAACGTAACGCTCTCGGGACAACACTCTTTCGCTTGTTTCTTCAGGAAATCTTCCGCGGTCATCTCATCCAGACGGATAGCCATGCTGGTAATTATCTTTACCGTAACGGAGAAGTGGTGCTTATCGATTTCGGGGCGTGTCTGAGCTATCCGGAAAAGACATTGGGGCAATACCGGAGGCTCATCGGTGAACTTCATCACGGAAGACGGGAAAATTTCTTCGCGGTTCTTGATGAGATTGCAGGCAAGGGTGGATTTCTTCTCGACAAGGATCTTCTCTGGAAATACTGCGAGGTTGCCGCCAGTCCCCTCAAATCCAAAGACTATGACTGGGGAACAACACGGCTACCGGATGAACTCTTACCTTTGGGAATGGAACTCGTGGCAGGGTCACGGATCGATACCCCTCCCCATGATTTTATCTTTCTGGATCGTAAACTACTGGGACTATTCTCACTCCTTAAATCGTTAAAATCCCGATTTGATGTGAGTTCCGTGAGTGATCTCTATCTTACCTGAAAAAATTCCACGGTTTGAGCTTCCTTAGAGGTTTTCCTCCTATACTTCTCTTTAGATTACCCCCCTAGGAGAAAACAATGCTCAAGCCGATTGTTCTAATGTCTTTGATGGCCTTTTCGCTCTCTTCATTCGCTCAACAACAGTGTGCCACTAATGTGACTGAGCTTAAAACGCTCGTAGGTAACAGTGACATTTCACTCAATTGGCTCGAAACCTCAAAGAGCAATCCTCTGACTCTCAGACTCTCTAATGGTGGCGGAGCGCTTCGTCTTAAACTCACGAACCATAAAGGTGACTGGGCGGATGTCACTGGTGTGATTTGTAAAAAAGGGACTAACTCTTACGTCGCTCGGATCAATAATGTTGTGTGGGGGCCAGCAGCTCCGGGAATGGTCAAAGCGGCCGGGATTAAATCGATCGGACTCAAGCTTCCATACCAGACTCAGCTGAAAGTCTCTGTCCCTCTGTTCAGCTTCGATTTCGCCCCACTGTAGATGAAAATCCTTATCTTTCTGGCAAAAAAAAATCCCGCTTATCGCGGGATTTTTTTTGTGATTAGAGTAAGAAGTTGAGAAGCCAGGAAGGGAGGGTGATGAATTTCATCAGGATGACTTTGTTCTTGTTTGCCCCGTAGATGTTCCGAGGCATGCCCTCAGCATCGATACCCGTACCATCTGACTGAATCTTGATGCCCTTATTGGCCCGTCTTAGGATGCTGTCTTTTAGTTCCTGCGAGAGCTCATCGTTTCCGCGGCAGAAGATTGCCATCTCCGTATTGTAGAAGTTCGAGCGGTTATCAATATTGTAAGTTCCAATCATGATTTCCGTATGAGTAGATGATTCATATACCTGAGACTTGTCATGGGTTCCCCAGCGCGCTGTTTCCGCTTCCGGAAAAATCATGGGCACATCCTTCAAGAATTTTCCATCATGAAGAAAGATCTTGATTCCCATCCGCGCCCAAGCCTTGATGTAGAGATAGAGATTGGCCGCAACGTAGATCGCATCTGTCGATTGCAGGGAGTTGGTGTAAACGTTGATGGCCACTTTGTTCTCCAAGAGGTGCTTCATCACATTTTTCGTGCGACTGTTGTGGATCATATAGGGAGAAGAAACGGTAAACTCCTTATCTATTTCCAGCGTTTTCTCTGCAAGTGTCTGCCTGAGAAAGCGGAACCTTTCGAGGTATTTTTCTTTCACGCGTTGATTGAAATTCGCTCCGGGAGCATCAGAGGAGTAAGTCGTCGTCGGGCAGTTGTGCATTTTATAAACCTCAAGTTCCTTCCCACCGACATCGGCCAGGCGTGCACGGATGAGGGTTTCTTCAGGAGATTCCTCTAGGAAGGCCCTGGCCTTGGCAACTTTGGCGTCCCATCTCGAGGCGCGATCTTCATCGTTCAGGCTTCTCTTGGGGCGTTTCAGTTTTTTTGAGATCTTGTGGTCAAAGAACTGATCGAAGCTCTCTCTCATTGCTTTTACGATGGGGCCCGTCACATAGATGTCTCGGTCGTAGAAATTGAATTCATGAGAGAGATCAAAGTAATCATCGGCAATGTTTCTTCCCCCGGTGAGGGCTTCAGTATCATCGATAGAAAGCAGTTTCCGGTGATTGCGAAACTGGGAAGTGGAGACAGCTATGAAGGGAGCGTTATTGTAGTACTTCACTTCTATCCCGAAAGGAGCAAGTTCTTCAGCGTAGTAGGTGTTGAATTTGTAGGTGACCAAGTTTTTATCGATGAGAATTCTGACTTTTACTCCGCGCTTGGCCGCTTCCACGAGTTCTCGCGTGAAGATCTTTGCCGCCATGTCCGTGTTGTAGATAAAATATTCAGCTTCGATGTTCTTTTGTGCCCGGCGGATCATCTGCAAGCGGAGTTCGAGAGCAGCGACACCACTTTCGATCACCATGACCTTATTACCCTGGTTCTCCTGAACTTCGTAAAACGGATAAGGAATGGTTTCCCGCAGTTTGCCACCAGCGGAAGCAGATAGGGAGAGAGACAAAAGAAGAAAAGTGATGAATTGTTTCATGCCGGAATTTTATCTTCCGAGAGGGAGTTTCGAGAAAAATCTGAAAAATTTCCCATTGGTGTCCATGGAGTAGACACTTCGTAATCTCGGTTCGTTTCTTCCTAAGATTCACCCCGGTTGACCATTGATTCCCAGATGTTAGACGCCAATCCTGAGTGACCACATTTGTCTTCTAAGATTCAGGATCTCTTATGAGTGAATCCGATGATTGAGTTGTTAGACTTCATCAGGGAGAAAACCATTTCAAGGAGGAATGTATGACTACGACGAGAATGAGAAGGGCGCCCAGCACCCCAAGCGCGATGGGAATTCAAAAACAGATTAATTCAGATTACGCCGCTTTAGTGAGAGACTACGGTAAACTCGGAGCGAAGCTTCTAAAAAGGCCCCTCACGCGTTACCTCGTGGGTGGAATTGCCCTGACAGTACTCTCACCATTCTTACTGAGAATGTTCAGAAGTTCTGAGGTTCAGACGTTCATCACGGATAACGTAGAAGGCATCCGTTCACGTATCGACGGGATGATTCATTCGGGTGAAAAGGCTTTCGAATCTCTGAATCAGTAATCGACTACTTTAGAGGAAGGCGCTTCAGCGTCTTCCTCTCTAAGTAGGAGGCCGGCGAGCGATGATCCTTCTTTCCATACTCGTGGGCCAGTTTGTTGGCCTTGTCCTTGATCAGCGGATCCGCTCCCGACTCAAGAAGGCTCGCGACAGCTGGGAAACATCCTGCCTCGGAAGCTTTGTGGAGGGGAGTCTTTCCCTCCTTATTGAGCGAGTTGATATCGGCGCCTTGTTCGATCAAAAAATCCACGATATCGCCACGACAATAAGCAGCCGCTTTGTGAAGGGGAGTGGCCCCCTTAAAGCGGAGGTGAATGTTTTCCGGACTGGAAATCTTTTTTACTATGGCGAGGTTTCCTCCACTGATCGCGAGCTGAAAGAGGTTCATGCCCTGAAGCACATAGTTTTTATGGACAGATTTTATGACGAGGTCTTGCTTGGCGCCTCTCTCTAAGAGTATTTGGAAGATTTCTGGTCTTCCGCGGTGAGCAGCCGTCATGATCGGAGAGAATCCATTCTCGTTTCGCTGATTGATATCAGTACCATTCTTTAAAAGGCGTATCACCTGAGAACATTTGTTTTCTATGACCGCTTCATGGATCGCCATCCCACCGTCTTCAGAGGAGGTGACAAAAGTCATTGGATAGACCAATAAGGCGACCACTCCTGCCATGATGGGAATATCCCGGAGAGCTTTCCAGTTTTCCTTCGGCGTCCGGAATTTTTCATTCAACCAGACCTCAAAACCATTTCTGTATAACCAGACCGTTCCCAGGACCAGAAAAGCGAACATCGAAAACTTATTGAAGATGAGTCCACCGACGAATTCGGCGTAGGGAATGAACTCCGGGTAATCCAACTTCAAGAGCTTGATCAGGATTCCAAGGCCAATGCCCAGATAAAGTAAGCCGGCAAGATAGTAAAGTCCGTTCCGAAGATTCTGATAGAGCAGCGTTCTCTTATTCACCCGGGAGAACTGGACTCGTGGGTAGGCCACCAGTCCCGTGAAAGATTGGATACTGAAGGCAACGAGGGCAAGGATTCCGAACGGTATCAACTTAAGTATAGAGGACTGTGAGACCTCAAACAAATCTGCGATCAGATGGTGATAACAGAGAATGAAAAAGAGTGAAGGAAGGTAATTGAAGAAACTGTTCGTTAAGTAGAGGTGATACAGATCTTTTTTAGCGAGAGGCAAAGACTGGAAATACTTCCAGGAAAAGTTTTCCAGATCATTCACCGACCCTGGGTTCACGTTCATGAGTTTTAGGCTCAGAATGATTTTGGCCACAGTGACCATGTAGATCATAAACTGAATCAGAGGATGGACGTCGAAGAATGAGAGGACGATGGCCCCCGATGATATGATAAGAAACTGAAGCCAGAGCTGTTCCTTGTGCCACTCGTAGACCGAGCGTAAATTACTCATGCCGCCTCCACATCAAGATTGAAGAGACGACTGATTTCCTGAGGAGAATAGAGAGCTCCGCTTTTTCCACGGATAAAGTAAATCTTATCCACTCGCTCGACGAGGTCTTCGGCAATATTGGTGGCCAGAATCACCGCTGAACCGTGAACTTTTCTCATCCGAGCAATTTCCTGAAAAAAGATCTGCCGGGTTTCCGGATCCATCACGGCCGTAATCTCATCGATCAGGATAAGTTTTGGCTTCACCGAGAGGTTTGCGACCACCTGAACTTTCTTTTGCTGACCAGTAGAAAGTGATCCGATGCGTGCTTCTGGATCGAGTTGAAACACTTTCAGAAGATGGGCCTCCTCTTCCAGTGAATACGAATCATAAAACGAGGCATGGAACTTAAGAAATTGCCTGATAGAGATGCTGCTCTTGATACTGACTTCCTGAGACAGGAAGACCACGTCTTTTCGATGAGCGCGAGCGATCGCATGTGGGTCTTCGCCCATGATTTCCAAAAGCCCGGAAGAGCTCTTACGGAATCCCATCAGAAGATCCATCAGGGTCGTTTTCCCGGCACCATTGTGACCGAGGATACCGATGAACTCACCAGCATTCACTTCAAGCTCAAGGTGCTCGAGGATTGAATCGGAGTAGGGGATGGAATAGGACATGTCTTTTATCTGGATGATTTTTTGCATGAGTTATTTTCGGTTGAATTGGCGAGGGGCCAGAGAAAATAACGACATTTCAGATGTTTACATGGATTTTTACTAGGAATGAGCGCCTGTATTTCTGGCTATCTCTTCAAAAGAGGAAGTCGAAACGTAGTGGTTGAATGGTGTAACCGTAGCCGTGCTTGATGTCCTGGTCATCGAAGTCTTTGCTGTGAACGCGTTGGTAAAGGCTCAATTGAGGAGCGAATGTCAGATGGTCAATGTTCCACTTCTTCAAGCTGAACCGTTTTCCGAGAAGAATCTCATAAATAATTCCCGAATCATCCAACTCGAAGGGTTGCTTACTCTCAGCGAGTGTCACGTTATGAGAAGTTTCTTCCGAGCGGTTGAAGTGAGACACAGCGATACCGGTGTACCAAGCAGACGAGATCGTGTCCGAGAAATGATAGAGACTATAGAGGCCTAAGACAGTTATCGTTTCCCGTACGCTAGCGGTCGACGAGGGAGTGTTGAACTTGTATTCGAAAAAATGATTTGAGGCGAATCCACCCACCAAAAATCTTTCATTCAGCCTGTATCCATAATTGAGGGCGATATTTTGCAGGAAATAATCGACATCGCTGAAGGCAGATTCCTTACGCGTTTCCATCTTCTCAGAAGCCCCAGACCAGCCAAATCCGTCGGTGCCTAGGGTGACGATGTGTTTGTGTTCATCAGCCAACGATGGAAGAGAGAGAACACAAAGGAGTAAAAATGGGAAAAATCTCATCTCTCGAAAATATAATAGTGCGGATAATTTTGCCAATAAACTTTCAATCTAGCTTAGAGACCTAGAGCAAAACGTCCTGACGTTTTCATTGATTCGACCTGAGGAGCCTCTGATCGCCTAAGCGATCAGCATCCATTTCGTCGATATTTCACCCTGCGGCATCGCGGTTAGGACTTGGCCAACTGTCTCATGAAATGCTTTAATCTAGGACTATTTGTCATTAGCTCTTTTCGGGGGTTGGACTTGTGAATCAGGACATTTTCGATTGGATCCTTCTGCTCGTTCGTTGGCTCCATATTACGGTGGCGGTGACCTGGATCGGGACTTCTATCTTCTTCATGTGGCTTGACCGGAGCTTTGAAAAAAACGCTTCTTCAAAAAATCCGGGACACGTCGGCGAAGTCTGGATGGTTCACGGGGGCGGGTTCTATCACGTGGAAAAGCTCCTGATGGGGCCCACGAAGGTTCCCGAAAAACTTCACTGGTTTAAATGGGAATCCTACTGGACTTGGCTGTCGGGCATGATGCTCATGGTTCTCATCTTTTACTGGGGTGACGGAACCTTTCTTCTCGATGACATGGTTTCGAAGATCACTCACGTCCAGGGCATCGCTCTGGGACTTTTCTCGCTGATAGGGTCATGGTTTTTTTACGATTTCCTCTGGGAAAGTAAAATGACCAAAGAGACTCCCGTTGCGGGACACGTTCTCACTCTCATGTGGCTCGCCGGTATGTCGTATCTTCTTTGCCATACTCTCTCAGGTCGTGCCGCCTACATGCACATTGGCGGCATGATGGGGACATGGATGACGGCGAACGTTTTCATGCGGATCATTCCGAGACAGCTCAAGATGGTCGAGGCATCCCGCAGAGGCGAGCCTGTGAATCAAGACTGGGGAAAAAACGCGAAGAACCGATCCACCCATAACACATATCTTACCTTGCCCGTCATTTTTGTGATGCTCTCTAATCACTTCCCGAATACCTACGGGCATGATCTCAATTGGCTCATTCTTCTCATCATCACCGCAGGTGGTGCATGCGTGCGTGAATATTTTGTAGTTCGTCTCTCGAATCCCAAGCGCTCGATGACCGCGGCCGTGATCGGTATCGCTCTGATTGCTTTTGTCGTCGTATGGACATCCGTGAAAAAAGCAGAAGTCGAAGAAGTGGGTGAAGCTCCTGTCGAAACACCCGCACCAGTGGTGAAGGAAGTGAAGACGGAAACTCCTGTGAGCATCAGCTCACGCGCTTATCAGGTTCATGGAGTGGTGAATTTCGAAGGCCTTCCTCCCCAGGGAAAGAAACTCACTCTGCCAGCTGGATGCGGATCCAGGAATAGCGGCGAGGTTTACTCCAATGAAGTGATCGTGAAATCCGGAAAGCTCGAGAACGTTCTCATCACGATTAAGAATCCTCCGCAGTCCCAAGTGAATGACAACGATCTTGTTCCGACAGAGGAAGTCGTCCTTGATCAGAAAAACTGCATGTATCACCCACGTGTCGCCGCGGTTCGTGTCGGCCAGAGAGTGACTTTCGTAAATTCGGATGCCGTTTTCCACAACGTTCGATCTGTCACCACAAAGAATGAGAGATTCAACGTGGCGATGCCAAAGAAAGACCAACGGATCACGAAAATCTTCAAGAAACCGGAACTTTTTCTTCAGGCCAAGTGTTCCGTGCACCCTTGGATGGGTGCCTATGTCGCTGTGATGGAGCATCCTTACTACGCCGTGACCGACGGGAAAGGCGGATTCACTTTGCCCATGTTGCCGGTTGGGAAATACACCATCGAGGCCTGGCATGAAGTGCTCGGAACTCAAACGCAGGAAATTGAAATCAAAGATAGCGGTGTGGACAATGTCTCATTCGCCTTCAAGGGGAAGCCATGATCTCAACACACATTCTGGATACCACTAAGGGGGCAGCAGCGGCGGGAGTCACGGTTGTTCTTGAAAAGAAAACTGACAATGACTGGTCACCGGTAGGGACTGATAAGACCAATTCTGACGGAAGAATTGTCTTTAATTGTCCAAAGGAAAAAGGTGTCTATCGTCTGACGTTTCACACGGAAGATTATTTCAAGGGTGAAGAGTTTTTCTTCATGAACACGCCGATCATTTTCCAGGTAAAATCCACGGACCGCAAATACCATGTTCCGCTTCTTCTCAATCCATATGGATACTCAACTTATCGGGGAACCTAGTGAAGCACTACGACGATTTTCTTTCGCCAGCTCTGAAAGAGCATATTCTCAAGACCTCAAGACCCTATCCTGGTGTCGACGGACTCATGCATGCCGGAGAATCCGGGGGACTTGAGAACAAGGAATCGCTGAATTTCCTATGTGAGCTTTACGAAGAACTGAAGCCCGCACTGGAGCGCGTGCTCAACCAGAGACGCGAGGACCGGAAGTTTATTGATGAGAGAACAAAGTCGCTGGCGGTTTTTAATCAGAATCTTCATCGCGATTTTTTAAGTGTCGATTATAGAACGGTCATGGGACTGGAAGACGGCGATGGCCGCATTGTCATGGGACCCAAAACTCCCGACTATGCTTGTGCTAAACCGGAGAAAAAAATCGCGAAGGTTCCGGATTGGCTGGCAGGAAATCATGTCACCCTTTTTGGTCCACCGGATAATGCGAAACTTTCCGTGAATGCGATGAATTCGTATCACCGGAAGCTCAAGGGGGAACCTGTGATTGTGGCGGAGCTTCTTTCCACCCACGACTCCCTTCCCAAGTGGGGAGCCGATGATGAGGATTCCAAAACGCCGATGCGCGAGGACTTAATCGCCGCAGGTGTGAACCTCTCGGCCTGTCTTGATGGCACGATTGAGTTTGAAAAATACAAACTCGCCGATGATAAACTTGCCCTTCCCATTAAACGCTTTCCGGGTCTGGCATTGCCGTCGTTTTTTTTGTTTTACAAGAACGATGCACTTCCACTTCATCTGTATGACTTTGCCCTTCACTTATTCCGCAACTGGAAGAATCCGAAGGCGCTGGCTTTCTACGTTCCGAAACTTGAGAACGAAGAAGAGGCCGCTTACATCCATCTCATGATGGAGACTGCCGAGAAGAAAATTCATAAGCTTCATCCAGAGTACAAGATGGGATCGATCCGGCTCATGATCGTTCTCGAAAACCCGCGCGCGGTTTTCCGCGTGCATGAAATGATGGATGCCCTTCATCCGTATTTCGCCGGCGCCTCCCTTGGATGGCATGATTATCTCGCCTCAACGGCGAGACTCTTTAAGGAAGATTCGAATTACCGGATTCCGGTGAAAGCCGATCCCGATATCGTGATTAAGTACATCAAGGCCTCGCATGATCTCCTCGCCGATGTTGTGGGGCCGCGCGGAGGGATCAAAGTCGGGGGCATGTACGGCATTCTTCCCGCGACACCGGAAATCACCTCACCATCTTTTCAGATTACCTTGAAGGGTTACATCCGTGATGTCGTCACACAGTTTAAGCGTGACCTCACGGGCTTCTGGGTGGCGCACCCGGATTTTGTCCGCCTGGGACTTGCTCTCGTGGAGGCTTGGAAATATCACCAGAAAGGGGATTCTACCAAACTCAACACTCTCGTGACCTCACTTCTTAATGAAAGTTATCACAAAGAAATTCTCGAATTCATCCATGGCCCTGACATCAAGGGACTGGATAAATCCGATCCGCTCTACGCGCGCTCGCTTATCGTCGCCGATATCCGCGAATCGACTTTTATCGCGAACAATCATCCCGATGAAATCCGATACAACGTATTCCAGTCGCTCCAGTACATAACGGACTGGCTCTCGGGGAACGGTTGCGTGGCCCTCCCGACAACAGTTGGGGGAGTTCCCGCGCGGGTGATGGACGATCTAGCGACCGCCGAGCGCTCACGCTGGGAAGTCTGGCATGAAATCTATCACGGACGTTT
>JAULBW010007112.1:0-16059 GCA_032358265.1 Vaucheria bursata | reverse complement strand
ACCGAAAGCACGAATTCTACTCACGTTTAGACCGTAAAGCACTCAACACATTTGAGATGTTTTTACACTATGACGAGGTCGATCCCACCATACTGATCTTATTCGATCGAAGTCAAAAAGACAAATTAGCACGTGAGAATATTCGCATTTTTGATAGCAAAGCAAAAGAATTATACAATAGCAATGATTCCACTTTATTAGCGGTTACGCCTCAAATGGTAGCTGAGGTAATTGCAAAAGGGCGCGTTGAGTATTCAGAAGGAGAACTTGAGATGGGTGGTTTGCGTTATGATGACGAAGCCAAATCTTATGCAGTGTTCTGCCTAGCGGTTGATAAATATGGCTACAGTAAAGTTGAGAACCTGCGCATTACGATGATCTTTTTACTCATGCTCATCATTAGTATTGTTGCTTTAACAGGCTGGGTGTATGCGGGTCGAGCCTTAAAACCATTGTCTGAAGTCATTAACCAAGTTGATAAAATTAATGTTGAACGACTCGATCGACGACTGGAAGACAACTTTCAAAAAGATGAGATAGGGCGACTCATTACTACGTTTAACGTGATGCTTGAACGGGTTGATCGTTCGGTGCGCTTACAGCGTTTGTTTATGAGTGGGGCTTCACATGAACTCAAAAACCCACTCACTGCCATTACCTCGCAATTGCAAGTTGTAATGTTGAGCGACCGCAGCAGTGAGGAGTACAGAACCATATTACATTCGGTAAGCGAAGACATCAGGCGATTGAATAAAACAACTTTAGATTTAATTGAGTATGCCAGTTTAAATAATGAAGATGACATTCAATTTACAACGCTTCGACTGGATGACGTGATTTGGTTTTGTCGCGACACGTACCAACAGGCACACCCTGAATGCCGCATCCAACTAAGCTTTGGCGCTTTACCTGACAGCGAACAAGACTTGCTTGTAAAGGGTAACGAAGCCTTGTTAAAAGTAGCATTCAATAATTTAATTGATAATGCCTGTAAATTTAGCGGCGATAAATCAGTATGGATTTATTTTGAAGTTTTGGCCCAGGAACTCAAACTTGTGTTTAAAGACAAAGGCATCGGTATGAACAAAGAAGAACTGACATTGATTTTTGAACCATTTTACCGAGCAAATAATACGGCCGAAGTCAAAGGCCACGGCATTGGTTTAGCACTTACTAAAAAAGTAATAGAACTCCACAAAGGACAAATCAACGTTCAATCAAGCCCCAATCAGGGGACAGAATTTGAATTGCGGTTCAAGAAGTCAGTAAACTCCTAACGAATCTTCTTAATGCGTTTGATTTCAAATTTACCTTCCACAAAATAGGTAGAGTAATCTCTGCGAACAATATCCAACAAGGTTGCAGAACCGCCAGACAATCCTTTAATTGTGGCAGGCGACACAATTGTGCAATCAATATCACTAAAAACGCGTGTACGAACAATGCGGTCAAACGTTTCCCCTTTCTGACTAACTATTTTTCCACTCAAAGTAAAACGGTATTGATGCAAAAGTGAATTCAACTCATTGCGTGCAATGGCACGTAAGTTCTTAAGCGATTGGAGTTTTTGTTTTTCTACCAAATAATCATCAGCACTTAAATTAGCTTGCTTGAGGTCGATTGTCGAAATCTCAGCCATAAGCTGCTGAATGTGGTCTTGGAGGTTTTTTATTTTGTCTTGATCTGACATAGCTAGTACGTTTGTGTGATTTAGTATTTGCCTTACTAAGTTAATTTATTCTCACAGATGTTAAATTAGAACAGAATTAGATTTTGCTTAGAACTGCCCCGCAAACTCCTGAAATCAAGGGTTTTCTGCAAAATTCACGGTATAAAACGGTAAAATCCCTCATTTCAAAAGACAAACTCAGTCCTAGAAAACGCATTCTATATTGGTTACACAACAAGAAAGCAACTAGCACCCATGCCCTATTTAGCAACATTTCTTAACTTTAAAACATGAAGATGAATTTCTTTATTATGTTCCTGGCCTTAAGTGGCTGTTTACTTGCCCAAAAACATGTGTTTTATTTGCATGGTAGAATTGTTGAAGTACAAGGTGCCAAAGCTGTGGAGACGACAAATGGCTTTGGAGCTTATTTATACAACGACATATTAGACTCCTTAAAGGCGCATGGATTTGTCGTGCACAGTGAGGTGCGCCCTAGTAATACCGAGGTGATCACGTATGCGCAAAAATTGAAAACCGAATTGTTAGACTTGATCAATACTGGCGTAAAAGCTAGTGACATTACCATCATTGGCGCTTCTAAGGGTGGCGAAATAGCCATTCAGCTCTGTGCCCTAATGCAAAACAGCGAGCTCAGTTTTGTGTTCTTAGCGGCTTGTTACGAACCGCGCACATTGGCTCTGGCCGGTAATGTATTGTCCATTTATGAAACGAGTGATCAGGCAGGTTCTTGTGGCTTCTTTTTACAAGTTCCCAGTCAAAAAATAAAGCATTATAAAGAAATTTCACTCAGTACAGGCCTACGTCACGGCTTTATATACAAACCCCTTCAAGCTTGGCTCCAACCCTCTATTTGTTGGGCTAGAGGCCAATATGACGATTGCCAACAAGGTTCCGTTCACTAATTTCACACGTTTGGCCTTTCGGTAATTTGGATATTTTGTATCTTTAATTCATGCGCAAAAAAATTGCCCCTATTCTGTTGTTTCTAATAGTTTGTAATTTTTCGTGCAAGAAAAAAGAAGACCCCATTCCCCCACCCACGGAAGAACCCGCACCCCTGGCACCAGCCTCTGTAATTCCAGCTTGTGAGTCACTTCCACCAGAACCTAAACCTTTTGGTTGGCAAGACAGTGTTCTTGATCCCTCTCGCAATTTTTTGGCTTTTAATTACAATCCTATCGACCCCAATGAATTTGTATACGTGCTCGATGGCGATATTGGCGGCTATTTTCCCATTTATTTTATGAATGTGGTGACCGGACAAAAAAAACAACTCGGTAATTCAGGACCATTTCTGCCAAGTATCAGCAAATCGGGCTGGATCACATTTAGTAGTATTGATAACAACATTTATAAAATAAAATGCAACGGCGATAGTTCTACACAATTGAGTACTAATTTTATTAGCCATAATCCGCGTTGGGATTACAAAGGCAAGGACATTCTATTTTTTCAAGAAGCCACTCAAAACATCAGTCCGCAAATTGTAAAACTCTCTGCCTCTGGTGAAGTAGTGCTTCAATTATTTCAAGCTGAAGTACCACAGTTTGCAGTGTTTAACAAGAGTGATCAAATTTTGTACTGCCAAATTAGTGGCACCTTGGCAACATTGGTGCACCGCAATTTAGTGACGGGTGAGGAACGCATGTTGCTGAATGGCCCTTATACTCCGAAAACGGGTAAAATTCATTTTAACCATTTGTGTTTGGATTTGGAAGATGAAAATTTCTATTGGTCTAATGATTTGGGCATATTTCGAGCGAATTTAAGCAGTGTAAAAGTTGATACGCTCTTCAGCAATTGCGACAATCGCATTTTAGATTATCCGCAAATTAGTTTTCATGCACGAGAACTGAGCATGACCTTACATACCAAAAAACAGATCTCCCCATTCATCCTTTTCCACGACTATAAAACATTGCAAGTAAACCTTTCGACATTAGAAACAACTGAACTAAAACTCAACCCATAATAGTATGAAACAAACACTGCTACTGTTTTTTATTTTACTCTTTACGCAACACTATGCGCAAACATATACCACAACCTGTACAGCAAATGATTCCATAACTAAGTTGTGGGGTATTCAGGCCGATCGATTGGCCTTACGTTATGAATATGCAAAAGGAGATACCTACAAAGATAGTCTGCGCATCAATCCAAGTTTAAAACAACGATATTTAAATGCGCTATTAGCCGTTTATAATTGCACCGCCGCACCTACACGCGACACCATATTTAGTGCCTTAAAAATAGTAACGAATCCAAATCCTGAGATGAATAATATCTTGGTGCAAGCGCCAAGCTCTCTTGGCTGGATGCTACAACTCTTCAATAATCAGTCGCCAGTTTCGAGCCCACCAATTTTGAATTTAATGAATCGTTATAACATGCAGTTTACGTATATTCAGTCTGCACCCTACGATGCCATACTCTTTCATACGGATACGTGTTTGAATTTACCCATTCTTGTTCCTATTTTTTTAAGTCAAGCTGCGATCTCTGCCGCTCCAACGAATGGCTATGATGATGTACGAAATATTACAGACAGTGTAAACGCAAATTTTATTATCCTCAATTATTCGTTTGGCTGGGGCACATGCGAAAACGGCTGTGATTACCGCCGAACATGGACTTACAAGGTGTATAACAATTGTACCGTTGAATTTTTAGGTCTTAGTTCTGTGTTTTTGTATTTAGGAATTTCGGATCAAACTCTGTCGTCTCGACCAATGCTTGTGAATCCATCGAGAAAAAACATCCAATTACTGAATCTAAATTCACCAGGCGTTTTGCGATTGTACCGAATGGACGGCAGTATCATTGCAACGCAGTCCGTATCGTCGGCAAACGATGAGATGCAATGGCCGAGTGAATTGCCAACTGGCCTCTATCTTTTAAAACTAGAAACAGAAAGCGGAGAATTTACCTATAAAGCACTATTTGAGCGAGACTAAGGTCATTTAAAGAAGACTTTAAGAAGGCAAATAATAATGCTCAGCTTTCAAAAGCACTTGCTCCGATTCAATAAGTTCGTGTAGTATACCGAGCCAATTTTCATCATTGAGATCTGTGAGCGCCTGTTGCAATTGCGCCAATGTTAATGCTCGCGCCGAAAGCAGCTCGATTATTCGTTTTCGGATGGGTTCATGAGCACTCGATTTTTTCGAAAGGCAAACATCACAATAGCCACAAGCCGCACCATTGCGCTCGTTAAAATAGCTGAGCAATTGTAATTGCCTACAAAGTGTTGTGGTATTTGTGTAAGTTATAACAGATTCTATTCTGTCCTTTTGTTGTTGTTTGAGGCGAGCATAATTTTCGGGACTAAACTCTAGGTATCGCGCGTCGACTCTGTCAATTGTAAACACTAGCTTAGGTAAGGCCGATTGCGGTTGATAGCTTAGTACGCCTTGCTGACTTAAAATCTGTAAATACTCAACGATATTAGCCACAGAGTTTTTTACACGAAAAGCAAGATCTTTTTCGCTAACCGGCACAAAGTCTTCAAAGAGTCCGCCATAACTGCGCAGTAGCGTTTTTAACAGGGGCTCATAGCGCGGAAATTTCATCTCGAACTCATACAATTGTTCTTTGTTAAACAAGATCATCACTTTTGGTGGTTCGAGACCTGCCTCTAATAAAGAGAGATAATTTTCTTTTGCTAAAAAGCGAATGCTATTATAAACTAAAACAGTATTTAGATTATAGCTGTTACAAATGCGTTCAATGTCTAGGTCCACGGCCATGCCTTGTCCAGCTCCAATGGCAATTTGAAAATAGTTACAAATGGCTTGATACGATTTTCGGATATAGTCGACACTCGGAAAAGAACGCTCAAAATTATCCAACAATTTTTGTTGATCGGCGCCCGTAAACAACACCGTTGCATAGGCGGTCTTCCCGTCTCTCCCAGCCCTCCCAGCTTCCTGAAAATAGGCTTCTAAACTTTCTGGCAAATCTAGGTGCACCACAAAGCGCACGTCTGGCTTATCAATGCCCATGCCGAACGCGTTGGTGGCACAAATTACTTGCGTTTTGTTGTTGATCCAATCGGTTTGAATGGTTTGACGCTCATCGTATTTTAAACCGGCATGATAGGCTTGAGATGAGATTTTATTTTGTTGCAGAAATTTTGCCAATTCTTCGCAGCGCTTGCGGTTTCTGAGATACACTAAGCCTGAACCTCCCAGATTTCGGATGAGGCGCAAGAGGCGTTCAATTTTATTATCTTCCTTCTGAACAATGTACCTCAGATTACTGCGTTGAAACGATTGCCGAAACACCTGCGGTTTTTGAAACTGCAGTTGCAATTGAATGTCTTCTACCACTTGCTCTGTAGCACTGGCAGTAAGGGCTAAGAGAGCAACGCCCGGAAAATATTGGCGAATGTCTTTGATCACCAAATAACTCGGCCTAAAATCATACCCCCATTGCGAAATACAATGCGCCTCATCAATGGCAATGAGCGTCACTGGTAAGTGGCCTAATTTCTGTCGGAAGGTCTCATTTTGCAAGCGTTCTGGCGATACGTATAAAAATTGCACATGTCCACGTGCGGCATTATCAAGCGCAATTTCAATTTCCCGAAAGTTCATGGCAGCTGAAATTGCGACCGCAGAGATGCCTCGTTTTTTTAGATTTTGTACCTGATCATTCATGAGTGCAATGAGCGGTGATACTACCAAGGTAGTGCCACCCAGCGCGATGCCTGGCACTTGAAAACAAATCGATTTTCCGCCGCCCGTAGGCAATAAAGCCAGGGTATCTCTGCCGCTTATGGCGGAGAGAATAATTTCTTCCTGAAGTGGCCGAAACTGATCGTAATTCCAATATTTCTTTAGAATTTGGTGTATTTCGGTGCTGCCCGATTTCATGCGTCACGAAGTTCATGATTTTTTGTTCATTAGCTAAAAAAATTAGCCTTTAAATCGTTTGAAATGAATAATAGAATGAAACAAAAAGGGTTTCCTATTTCCGAAACTTGATGTAATTTGCAAGCTATTAAAACTGATTTTCTGGAACAATTGCCCCACTCTTATTATCAGCAGTTGCGACTACTGCTCCGTCGATTATCGCTCGTGTATTTGGCGTATTTCGTCTGTCGCTTGTTATTTTTTATTCATAACCGTCACCAATTCGAGCAAGTGACTTGGTCTGATTTTTTGTGGGATAGTATTGCTGGGCTGCGTTTTGACACCTTTAGTATTGTTGCTTCAAACGCCCTGTTCATATTGCTTTCGGCCCTCCCTTTCGCGTTCTTTTGGAAGTCGGCATATCAAACCGTATTGATTTATCTATTTCTCATTTGCAATACCGTATTTATTGCCTTTAACCTTATTGACGTTGCTTATTTTTCGTTCATCAAAAAAAGAAGTACCTCTGAGATCTTTGATCAATTTGGGGGACAAACCGATTTGGGAAAACTAATTCCGCAGTTTGCAGCAGACTATTGGTGGCTGATCTTGGTACTAGTAGCGTTGATGTGGTCATTATCTGCCTTTTATAAACGCATCCGCATCCCAAACAGCAAAGCACTGACAAAAAACTACATCGTGCTAAATTGGTTTTTGTTTTTGATGGTCGTTGGCTTAGCTACTTTGGGCGTAAGAGGCGGCACACAGCGCGTCCCCATTGATGTGGTGAATGCGGGAAGCATGACAGACCCTGAAGAAGCGCCCATTGTCTTAAATACACCATTTACGATTATTAAATCCCTCAACCAAGCGGCCTTAGAAGAACTCCATTATTTTAGCGCTGCAGAACTTCAGGCACTTTATTCCCCAATGCACCAATACGCGGGCCTTCCACAAAAAAAGGACAATGTGGTAGTGCTCATTTTAGAAAGTTTTAGCAAAGAGTATACCAAGCTCGGAAAAACCATTTCGGTGACGCCGTTTTTTGATAGCTTGATGGATCAATCGTTTGTGTTTACGAATGGCTTTTCGAATGGCACAAAATCTATTGAAGGGATTCCCGCCATCTTGTCGTCATTACCCAGCTTAATGCCCAATCCCTTCATTAACTCCATCTATGCCAACAATGAGCAGAGCTCCATGGCAAGGCTCTTAGGTAAAGAAGGCTATAGTTCTGCGTTTTTTCATGGAGGCATCAATGGCACAATGAATTTCGATGACTGGGCTGCGGCAGCGGGCTACGATCATTATTACGGAAAAAACGAATATGATAACAGTGCAGATTTCGATGGCTTTTGGGGCATCTGGGACGAGCCTTTTTTGCAATACAGCATCCGTAAGATGAACGAACTCAAGGCGCCATTTCATGCCGCTATTTTTACCTTGAGCTCGCATCACCCGTATTTTGTGCCAGAGAAGTACAAAAACAAATTCAAAAAAACGGCGCTCGAAAATTCAGAGTCCATCGGTTATGCCGACTATTCACTGCGCCAATTTTTTGAAACTGCCAAAAAGCAAGCATGGTATCAAAACACCTTGTTTGTGCTAGTGGCTGATCACACAGGCATTTCAGAGCACCCCTTTTTTAGCCAAGTGGCGGGTATATCATCCATACCAATTGTATTTTTTAAAGCAGACAATAGCTTGAAAGGCGCTTACGGCGCGGCTTTTTCACAAATTGATATTTTGCCAAGTGTGTTTTATTTATTGGGTTACAACAAGCCGTTTTTTGCATTTGGCGATGCTTATCAAGAAGTTCAAACCGGCAATGACTATTTATATGCGAACGGTACTACCTACCAATTGGGCGATTCAACGGTGTATTTTTTCTCAGGCGACAATGCACGTGCAGCTTATAATTTTAAACGCGACAGTAGTTTAAACGACCAACTCTTAGGACGGTATCCTGCACTTGACAAGCAGCATTTAAGTAGCTACCACGCCTTTTTACAAACCTATCATCAAGCACTCATCCATAACCAATGCAATACCAGTTTTCAATCTAAATGAGTAATAATATCTACTTATCTTCGTTACTGCTAAATGCAGGTGCTTTTTACAAAAGTGGCCCTTATTAATTGTATGACTAGCTTTTCTCATTCACTTTTTTATCGTCGTATAAGCATGCTGCTTGTTGTGCTCTTTGGGCTGGGCGTTTTCACTCTCAGCGCCCAAGTGGCATACGTGCGCGGCGTGGTAAAAGGCAATGACGGCAAGGGCATTGAACAAATCAACATTGTGGTGCGAGAAATGCCTACAAAAGTGGTGTATTCGGCAGAAGATGGCTCCTACACCATAGAAATTGAAGCTGGCAAATTACAACACATTGTTTATTTTGACATCAGCCATACCGAGCACACTTTCACGGTGATTGCAAGCGAAGGGCAAATCGTAAATCACGCTGTCACGATGGCTTTCAAAAATAATCTCATTCAAGTGGATGTTACAAGTGGTACGCGAGGCTCAGAGATTGTAGTGCTTGATCCCCGCATCATTCAGCGCATGCCAACCATTGGGCAAAGTGTGGAAGACATTATTAAAACACAAATGGGTGTGAGTAGCAACAATGAACTGAGTAGCGGTTACAGTGTGCGAGGGGGTAATTACGATGAGAATTTAGTGTATGTGAATGACATTGAAGTGTACCGCCCTTTTTTGGTGCGCAGCGGTCAACAAGAAGGTTTAAGTTTTGCCAATCCAAACATGGTGCAAAGTCTGAGCTTTTCAGCGGGTGGCTTTGAAGCCAAGTACGGCGATAAACTTAGCAGTGTATTAGACATCACCTATCGCAAACCTTTAAAATTTGGTGGCACGGCTTCTGCAAGCCTCTTGGGTGGAAACGCCCAATTAGAGGGTGTTAGCAAAAACAGATTAGTCGCTTGGAACATCGGCGCGCGGTATCGCACCAACATCTATTTACTTAATAGCTTAGATACAAAAGGAGAATATCGCCCAAGTAGCATGGATGTGCAAAGCTTTTTAACCTTCGATATTAACTCGAAGTTCAAACTAGAGTTTTTGGGCAATATTAATAACAACCGGTACCTCGTGATTCCATCAAACCGAACTACCGATTTTGGTACCGTTCAAAACGCACTGCGCTTTACTGTTTATTTTGATGGCCAAGAGTTGATGCAGTATACTACTTATATGGCGGGACTTTCGGGCACTTACAAACCTACATCAAGAACAAAACTAAAATTCATCTCCTCAGCTTACCGTGCCAACGAACAAGAAATTTATACCATACAAGGTCAATATTACATTGATCAATTAGAAGCAGATTTAGGCAAGCCTAATTTTGGACAAGTGGCTTTTAACCGCGGTGTTGGTACGTTTTTGAACAATGGCAGAAATTATTTGAATGCCACCGTCATCAATTTTGAACACAAAGGCACGCACGATTTTAATAAAGACAATGTGTTGTTGTGGGGTGCACGCCAACAATTCGAAACCATTAAAGATCGTTTGAGTGAATGGAAAACAGTAGACTCTGCTGGTTTCAATGTGCCTTATAGTCCAGATGCCATCAATCTTACCGACGTTTATAAAACCAAGATAGGCCTTGCCAGTGGGCGCTCGCAGGCCTACGTACAATACAATTTTTCGCGTTTATTAAAAGACACCTCCAATTTAAAAATCACAGCAGGAGTACGTGCTAATTACTGGACAGTGAATCAACAGACTGTGTTTTCGCCACGGATAACCTTTGCTTATGAGCCAAATTGGAAACGTGATTGGCTCTTCCGTTTGAGTGGTGGATTTTATTATCAACCTCCCTTTTACCGTGAGTTAAGAAATATTGACGGTACCATCAATACTAACATTAAGGCACAGCGCTCTATTCATGCAGTACTGACTTCAGACTATAATTTCAGTATGTGGAAACGTCCCTTCAAACTTGTAATGGCGGCTTATTGGAAGGACTTGAGTAGCGTGATTCCATACGAGATAGATAACGTGCGCATCCGCTATTTTGCTAACAATAATACCAAAGCGTATGCTACTGGGGCCGATATTCGCATCAATGGTGAGTTTGTAAGTGGGGTTGAAAGCTGGGCCACCATTGGCGTTTTACGCACCTATGAATATTCAAAAGACAACATACATTACGTCTACTATAATAAATCTGGCGAACAAATTACGCGCGGCATCACCTTTGATCAAGTGAGAGCTGATAGCACAAAAATTGATCCAGGTTACATCCCCCGCCCAAGCGATCAAATGGTAACCTTCGGTATGTTTTTTCAAGATCATTTGCCCGCTTACCCAGCCATTAAATTTAATTTGAATCTGCAATTTGGTAGTGGTTTGCCCTTTGGTCCCCCTACCCATCGCCGCTGGCAACAACTTCTGCGCATGCCGCCGTATCGCAGAGCGGACGCGGGCATGGCGTACAATGTATTAAAACCAGAGCGTAAACAAACGCGCAAAAATGTGTTTAACCACTTAGATGAAATGTGGATTTATTTAGAAGTATATAATTTATTGCAAATTCAAAATACGGTGTCGTACACGTGGGTGACCGATGTGACTGGAAATAAATATGCCATTCCAAACTACCTGACCAATCGACAAGTAAATTTACGACTACAAGTAAAATTTTAAATGTAAAACATGAACATGTGTTTGCTACATCTGAATCGGTTTTTCGTTCGCTTGTTGATGAGCTTCGTTTTTTGTACCACCTTAACGAGCACTTTTGCACAAACATTAACGCTTGGTCCCAGTCTGAATCTCGGAGCTGCTGTGGCTTCCAATCCCACCCCGAACAGTGGTAAATTGGGTTTTTCGGGGGGAATAGGGTCGCAGGTCTTTGTTGATTTTAATGATGAATTTGGTGTGTTTTTTGGTTTGCTGTGCGAACTTCGTTCGTTTAGACAAACAGTTTCTCTTACCGATCCAACGGGCCTCGTTGTCGGTAACATCAACATTCAAAAAAAAACGATGTTCGTAGACTTGCCTATCGGATTCAGAGTAAAAATAGGTTCGCAGCACCGCTGGTATATTAGTGGTGGCTGTTCAATTAATCAACTGATGTATGAACAAAACAAAATCAAAAATCAGTTCTTCGGATTTACTCCCATTGTTCAGATGAGCCCCAGCAAACAGACCTCAGAATTTGCTGTATTGGCCGGCATTGGCTACAGTTTCCCTATTGGCGGGCATTCTAGCGTGAACATCGAATGGCGCAATAATTTTGGCTTAAGCGATCGATCAAGTATGAATGCCAGTTCAGTGGGCCGAGAAAGAACGCATACCTTGCAACTTATTTTTTGTTTCGGAAAAAAATAAAACGTGTAAATTTTAGAATGCAAATAATGGCTTAAGTTTATTGTTTGATATATTATATTAGAACAATTTCTTTGAAACTCAAGCACTTTTTTTTGTAGGTAAAATGCATAGATTCAAAACATCTTGCTTTTTTTTGATCCTTCTAGGGAGTCTAGTCTTATTGATGGCTTCTGGCCGCATGGTGGCACAAACACTACTAGTAGTGCCATGCTTGAGTTTTGGCGCTGCTCTTGCGTCTGATCCTGATCCCTCGTCACATGCCTTCGGATTATCGGGCAACACCGGTGCATTGTTTTATTTAGATTTTAAAAATAGACTTGGATTATTTTCTGGGGCATTAATCGAAATGCGGAGATTTGATCGCGACGTGTTTGCGGCAAATATGACAAGTGGGCAAATAAGACAAGTGATTATCACACAAACGACGGTTTTCTTAAGTGCACCGATTGGCCTGCGGCTAAAACTCGGCAAAACTAAGCGCTGGTATGTGAGCTGTGGCACCCAATGGAATCGCGTTTTTTTCACGAAATCTAAAATCAAAGGTCTAACATCCACCATTAGGTTTGAACCTGCTAGTTTGGCCGCAAGGGTTCATCAATCAGAGTTAGCAGTGCTCGGTGGAATCGGTTATACCTTTCCAATTGGCACCTATTCAAGTCTCAATTTAGAATGCCGAAATAGTTTTGGTTTGTCAGACCGTTCTCAAATCTTCTTTTTTTCAAAACGCTTAGAAAACACCCATTGTATTCAACTAAGCTTTTGTTTCGGAAAAAAATAAAAGCTTCTCAATACCGATTCTCTTAGCTTAGCGCTTTTATTATCTTTGCAGCATGTTAACATTAGATCCAAAGGACCTCACCGTTCAGGTCCTTCAAAAATACCTTCAAAATGCCATCGCGCCCCGTCCCATCTGCTTTGCAAGCACAGTAGATAAAGACGGAAAAGTAAATTTAGCGCCCTTTAGTTTCTTTAATTTATTTTCAAGCAATCCCCCTATCGCCGTGTTTTCGCCTGCTTACAGCGGAAGAACAGGTGCCCCTAAAGATACTTTGTTGAATGTAAAAGAAGTGCCAGAATGTGTGATCAACATGGTGAATTACGATATGGTGCATCAAATGAGTTTGGCCAGCAGTCCATTTGCGCGCGGCATCAACGAATTTGAAAAAGCAAATTTTACACCCATTGCTTCTGACCTTGTAAAACCGCCGCGCGTGAAAGAAAGTCCGGTGCAATTAGAATGCAAAGTGATTGAAGTAAAAGAACTCGGCAAATTAGGTGGTGCAGGCAATTTAATTATTTGCGAAATCATCCGGATTCATATTTCTGAAGAGGTCTTGACAACAGAAAAAAACATCGACACTAAAAAAATTGACCTCGTTGCACGTATGGGCGATAATTGGTATGTGCGGGCCAGCGGTGATGCATTGTTTGAAGTAAAGAAACCCATCACGAGCATCGGAATAGGCATTGATCAATTGCCGGCAAGCATTAAAAACAGTGCCATTTTAAGTGGCAATAATTTGGGCTTATTGGCCAGTGTAGAGCAAATTCCAGATAAAAACGAAGGGAAAGACTACCTAAATAGCCTAAAATCCTTCGAAAACGATGAAAAACGCCATGTTTTTGCTAAAAATCTACTCGAAAACAACCAATTGATGGAGGCTTGGTACGTTTTGCTAAGTTAAATATTTGATTTTCAATTAATTAATTCAGTCCACCAAAAGTGTAGGAACAGATGCTCCTACCTGTGAATAAGTTGTTTTAAACTAGCGAAAATAAAGGGCGAGATTTGTAAATAATAAGCTGAACTAGCGCCTTGTAGCGCGGGCCTCAGGGCCTCTTAAAGAGTTAACAATAAAATAGATATATCATGGAAGTAATCGGAAACCTCAAATCGAAATTCGAAACGCAAAAAGTAAGCGATCGTTTTCAAAAACGTGAATTTATTCTCACGACAGAAGCCAACACACCTTACCCACAACACGTCAGTTTTCAAGTGACACAAGATAAGTGCTCAATGTTAGATCAATTTAACGAAGGCGAAGAATTGCGTATTCAATTTAACTTGCGCGGCCGTGAGTGGAATGGTCCACAAGGCATTCGTTATTTTAATACACTCGAAGCATGGCGCATTGAGCGTGCAGGTGGATCAAGTGCAGCTCCTCAAGCAAGCCAAAATACACAAGCCGCTGCCAGCAACACAAGCTCAGCACCAGTGTTTACTGGTAATGCAAACGATAACGACGATTTACCGTTCTAATAAGAAAAAAATAATACTTGATTAAGATGCAGGACCCCCGGGTCTTGCATCTTTGTTCAGGGACCATTGCAACATTCATTTGTATGAGCACTAATACGTCTTCTATTCTCTTAATCTACACGGGCGGCACCATTGGTATGATGCAAGACCCGCGCAGCGGGGAGTTGAAGCCCTTTGATTTTAAATCGCTCACACAACAAATACCTGAATTAGAAAAATTCGATATTAAATTATCTTCCATTGCCTTTTCTCATCCCATTGATTCAAGTAATATGCATCCGCGGGTGTGGACACAATTGGCAGAGATGATTGAAAAAAATTACGCGAAGTTCGATGGCTTCGTGATCCTCCACGGCAGCGATACCATGAGCTTTACAGCCAGTGCCCTCAGTTTTATGTTAGAGAATTTATCTAAACCTGTGGTGTTAACTGGTTCACAATTGCCCATTGGCATCATTCGCACCGATGGCAAAGAAAATTTAATTACGGCCATTGAAATTGCCGCTGCTAAAAAGAAAGGCAAAGCACTCGTACCCGAAGTAAGTATTTATTTTGAGTACAAATTGTATCGCGGCAATCGCACCTTCAAATATAACAGTCAGCATTTTGATGCCTTTCGTTCGCCCAACTACCCTGCTCTAGCAGAAGCTGGCGTCGACATTAAGTACGATGTAAACGCTATTCAAAAGGCGGCGACAAAAAAATTAAAAATCCACACGCAATTAGACAATGACATTGCGGTGCTAAAATTATTTCCGGGCATCTCTCGCAAAATCACTACTGCCATTCTTCAAGCGCCCGGTGTAAAAGCGGTTGTGCTCGAAACCTTTGGAGCTGGTAATGCAAGTACTGAAGACTGGTTTTTAGAGGCCATTCAAACGACACTCAAACGCGGCATCATTGTGTTGAACATCACGCAATGTCAAGAGGGAGAAGTCTTGCAGGGCAAATACGAAACCAGTTCGCAACTCAAAAAAATGGGTGTGATCAGTGGGGTCGATATGACATTTGAAAGTGCCATTACTAAATTGATGTTTTTGCTCGGACAAAAACTTAACAGAAAACAAATTGAAAAAGCTCTTCAGCAAAATTTGCGGGGAGAATTAAGCGCATAAATTATGAAAGTTAGCCAGACCATACTCGATACCATTGGTAATACACCCATGGTGAAAATTAATAAAATCACTAAAGATCTGCCTTGCGAGGTGTATGCCAAAGTGGAAACATTTAATCCAGGCAACTCCATCAAAGATCGCATGGCCATTAAGATGATTGAAGATGCGGAGAAAGATGGTCGCTTAAAACCAGGTGGTACTATCATCGAAGGCACCAGTGGTAATACTGGCATGGGCTTGGCAATTGGCGCAGTCATCAAAGGTTACAAATGTATTTTCACTACAACCGATAAACAAAGTAAAGAAAAAGTAGATGCCTTGCGTGCCTTTGGTGCAGAGGTAATTGTGTGTCCTACCGATGTTGATCCAGAAGATCCCCGTTCGTATTATTCAGTATCCTCACGTTTGGTGAGTGAAATACCGAATAGCTGGAAACCCAATCAATACGACAACTTGAGTAATTCTCAAGCACATTACGAATCGACTGGTCCCGAAATTTGGGAACAAACAGAAGGCAAAATCACGCATTTAGTAGTAGGAGTGGGCACGGGTGGAACCATTTCTGGAACTGGTAAATATTTAAAAGAGAAAAACCCAAACATTAAAGTATTGGGGATAGATACCTATGGTTCTGTATTTAAGAAATACAAAGAGACCGGTATTTTTGATAAAGACGAAATATATCCATACATCACCGAGGGAATTGGTGAAGCTTTTTTACCAGAGAATGTCGATTTTAATGTAATCGATCATTTCGAAAAAGTAACGGATAAAGATGCT
>JAULBW010007101.1:0-16074 GCA_032358265.1 Vaucheria bursata | reverse complement strand
CTATTCCTCCAGATGAAAATACTTATAATAATATTAATATTAATGATATTTTATAGCAAAAATATTAATAAGGATGCACTGAAATTTTATAAACAAAAAATGCAATAATTATGCAAGCTATCTATGAAACAGTATAAATTAAACAATTATAAAGCCAAAGCGATTGGATATATTTTATGGTTTTAAACTCTAATTTCTCCAGTAATAATTTTATTATATAATATGTTATCTAATTTAATAAAAGTTTTATTTTGCTCATCTCTAAAATAAATAATATCATCATCAATAATATTAGGATTAAATCCTTGTTTAACTAATTCTGATTTTTTATGTTTAAATGTACCTGTTATACTTATTTGTTTAGTTATTCTTAAAAATAATGGTTGTTGATAATTAGGCATATTACATGATAAATAATTATATAATAAATTAAAATTAAATTTCTCTATATTTGATATTACTAATGAAACCATACCAGCTCGCCCTTCATTTGAACCTACTATAACTCCATATACATTTATATCTTGTAATATATTATCATTATTATTGTTATTATTGATATTATTATTAATATGATATTGTTTATAATAATCATTAAAATTCGTCATAATTTTTTCTACTTCAGTAGTAGCAACATTTTCTCCTTTCCATCTATAAGTATCACCTATTCTATCAATAAAATAAACATAGCCTTTATTATCTCTAACTACTAAATCCCCACTTCTAAAATATGAATCCCCTTGTTTAAATACATTATATAATATTTTATCATCAGTAGCTCTTTTATTAGTATAACCATCAAAACAACCTAATACATCATTATTATTAATAAAACCTATTAATTCACCTACTTCATTACTATTACATTCAATACAATAACCTTTATTATTTCTAACAGGTTTTTCATCAATATTATCAAATTTAACTATTTTAACACTATATATAATTCTAGCTATCCATGGTATATAACCAATAGCACCTGATTTATTTCTATTATTAACAAGATTAGCATTACCTTCAGTACTAGCATAAAATTCACCTATATATGGAATATTAAATCGCTGTTTAAATTTATCCCATATCTCAGGTTGCATACCATTACCAATAGCAGCACGTATATTATGTTTGTTATCATATTGTGTAGATGAAGTAGATAATAAATAACGAGCAATTTGTCCTATATATTGTATTACAGTAACATTATTTTCAACACAATCTTGAAAAAATTGTGATGCAGAAAATTTATTTTTTAATATTACTGTAGCTCCTCTATACCAAGCCATACTTAATACAACCATACCTCCACTAGCATGATACATAGGTAATGGACTATATATTCTATCATTTCCATATATACCAAAAAAATTATCAAATGAACAACCACTAGCAAAAAATCGTATATGCTTTATTTTTGCTGCTTTGGGTAATCCAGTTGTACCACTTGTATATATATAAAATAATAATGAACTACTATCTAAATTACTACGATAAGGTTTAAATAAATTATCATTAATAGTAGCTCCTTGTTGAATTAATTCAGTTAATTCATAATCTAAACAAGAATATTGATTATTTTTAAATGAATTATGGTATTGATAACTTGGTATTTTATTATCTATTTTACTACCAGCAGTATATATTTTTATATAATTAATATCATTTTCAATATCTATAATATTAGCTAAACATTCATTACCAACAATAATTAATGAGGATTTACTAACTTCAATACAATGTTTTAATGCTGAACCTTTTAAATTTGTATTAATTAATGCTATTGTACAACCAATTTTAGATAAACCTAACCATGTAAATAAAAATTCTGGACGATTTTCCATTAATAATGATACAGTTGAATTACTCATATTATGTTTTAAAGCCCAATTAGCTATTATATTAGCTTCATTATTAATTGCTGTATATGTATATGATTTACCGTTATATACTAATGCAATATTATATGGATAATATTTAACTCTTTCTTCAAACCAATCAGGTATAGTGTATTTATTTTTGTTAAATCTAGTAGTTTCATATTTAACTAATAAATAATTATACAAATAACCAAGTAAATGATTATATTCTACCCATAAACGGTACACTATGTATAGTAATACTAGTAATATTAAATATCCAATATAATTCCACATGTTAACTATTAATATGCTCCTGAAATTAAGTATAAATAGATGATGTAAGCACTCGAAAATTGAGTTAATTGAATTATGAATAAGTTAGCTTTATTATTTTTATTTGATTGTTTTATTTCAGTTTGCAGTAATTATACATTTGTGTTAATGAATGAACAGTATGCACAGATATGATTGATGTCAACTTATACAGCTGTAATCATGAAAGCGATGCCATATTTTTAACACAAATTAAAATAACATTGAACGTTGTGAAAATGGAAAAATGCAAATAATGCAATTGAAAAATTGAAAGGCAAAGGTGAATGAATTATTTAGATATTAATATTGTTGGAAGTATATAACCAAGAATAGTAGAAGTAACGAAATTACTTTATACATGAATTGCTTTCTTCTTTAGTGATACTTTAACTATTAATTCCATTACAAATATTAGGGTATAAACCATTATATTTGGATTAAAAACTACAAACCCATCCATTAATAATATTGAATGGCTACTCCATTACCTTTTAATCGTCATATTAATAATAATGATATTGGTGAAAGATTATTAGATGATATTAATAATGAAATACCTGATTTACCAGCCGAAAATATTCATGAAAATGCGAATAATAACGATAATAATAATCGAGTTAATAATAATGTAGGTAATAATAATCGTCGAGTTCGTAGAATACGCTTCCGTTGCGGAATAAATGAAATTCGTATGTTATATATAATGGGTCCATTATTAATGGTGATATTTTTTACTTTTGATCAAATAATATTAGGCTTTTTATTACTATCTTTGCTATCAGTAATAGGTATAATTATAATATTCCGTTTATTAGTATTGGCTAAATTTAGAGCAGCACAACAAATACAACAACAAAATCGATATAATGCATTATTTGAACAAGGATTAGCCGGTAATATGGATGGAGTAAATAATATAATGAGAGATTTATTAAATTTAAATCCAACCGCTATTAGATTAGCTATGATGGATAGAGATTTTACACCTAATGATTATGAATTATTATTAAGATTAGATGAAGAACATAAAGCACAATCATTTACTGGTATTCCTCAATCACAAATCGATCGTTTACCAGTATTTAAAATGAAAGCTAATAGTACCACTACTAATACTGAGGATAATAATTGTTCGATATGTTTAGAGCCTAAACTAGAAGGAGAAGAGATACGGGTTATTCCTTGTTTACATCAATATCATAAACAATGTATCGATGTATGGTTAAAAAGTAATTCAATGTGTCCTGTTTGTAAACACAAAATATCCTTACCAAATTAAAACTCAAAAACAATAAAACAATATTACATTTTTCTAGTGGAAATCGTGTAAATAATATAATTATTATTTAGTTATATGGTTTAAAAGTTCAATTTTTTAATTTTGAGTATGATATATTCTCATTTAAATTAGTGTATTAATTCTTCAATATTATTTTAATTCGCGAATGCATGCAAATATTCTGCAATAAAAAAGCAAAAAGCTGCAGTTAATATTTATATTATTGTTATTAAAATTCAATTATTATTCATCACAATGTAATTTATTCTTCAACATTAGTCTAAATAAGTACTGTATACAAATTAATTAATATTTAATACGGCACAACATTTCCATCTAAATCAATAAATTGTCCAGTTTGTTGTAATGTAACATTATTAATAACATTAATCATTTTATTAATACTAGTTTCTGGTTTTAATTTAGCCTTTCTTTTTCCAAAACTAGTTCCCATATCTGTTGATACCCAACCAGGATGTAATGATAATATTACAATACTAGTATATTCAAATGAAGCACATTTTGTTATTTGATTTAAAGCAGTTTTAGAACAACGATAGCCTACAGTATTACCCCAAGTATTAGTTGCTATTGAGCCTAGATTTGAACTTATATTTATTATTTTACCTATATTTGCATTGTTATTCCGATTATTACTAGCTTGCACTAATTTATTGAATTGTTGTATCATTATGGTTGGTCCAACAACATTAATTCTATAAATATCTAACATTTCTTTAGGATTTATATCTTGAATTAAATCTTGTGGATGAGCTTCATTACTTATTCCAGCATTGTTTATTAATAAATTAATATATTTATATAGTTGTGAGACAAGTTTATATGCATATATAATTGAATTTTCATTGCCTGTATCTAATTCTATTATGTCAATATTACTATGAATTTTAGCTAATTCATTTAATTTGGCATTCGTTGCGCTATTTCTATCGCGTACACCAGCTATAATATGATTGCTAGGGGATTTGCAATATTGATTAACAAATTCAAATCCGATTCCACGAGCTGCACCTGTAATTAATATAATGTATCTATTTGCGGTATTATCATTTGAATTATTATTATTATTATCAGTATTAGTGCTTTTTATTTCAGTATTTTCGCTTGCAGATTGTTTATCACTAGGTGTAGACTGTGTAGATTGGTTAGACATACTTGAATATATTATTATCGGAATGGTATTTAGCACAAGAGTAGAGCTTGTATTAATGCAATCAACAATGCTAAAATTCAAATAATTTTTCAAATGTTAGTGAAACTTAGTGCTTTGTACATAGATGATGAAGAAGCTTAATAAAGATGGTTAAAAATGCATATCTAGCAAAGTTGTACTATGAGTTCCATCATCGGTAGTAATAGTAATAATAATAAACCAAAATTTTGGAAACCTGGTGAATCAGCTCCAGGTAATGATACAACAATTGAAAGAGATGATAATATTAATCTTGATGGACCACAGCATAATAATAACACTATTAATTATGTGTATAATCCAAATAATAATTTACCATTATCCCAACAACGTGAATTATTACCAATAGCTAAATATCGTAAACAATTATTATATGCAATAGAAACTCATGCTATAACTATTGTAACAGCTTCTACAGGTACTGGGAAAACTAGTCAATTACCACAGTATTTATACCAAGCTGGATGGACTAGTAATGTTACAAATAATAATAATAGTAATAATAATTCTATGCCAATTCAAAAAATATGTATTACTCAACCAAGTCGTATTGCAGCTTCTTCGATAGCTAAACGAGTATCACTAGAGCTTAATTGTGAAGTTGGTTCTATTGTTGGCTATAATATACGATTCGATAATAATAGTAGCAATTTAACGCATATATTATATATGACAGAAGGTATACTATTACAGGAATTATTATATAATCCCTTGCTATTAAATTATTCAGTAATAATATTAGATGAAATACACGAACGTACTGCTAATACAGATATATTATTGGGATTATTAATGAAAATCATGAAAGTACGCAATGATTTACGGTTAGTCATTAGTTCAGCTACGTTAAATGTACAACAGTATATAATATATTTCCAACAATACTTCAATAAAAATCAAATAACCGCCATTAATATTGATTCATTTAATTATCCTGTTGAAATTTATTATACTTTAAATCCTGTTGATAATTATTGTGACGCGATTATTGAAACAATAAATTATATCATCAATGATTTTAGCAAATATAGTAACAAAGGCAATATAAACAACAATAGCACTATAAATGGTGATATATTGGTATTTTTAACTGGTAAAGAAGAAATAGAAAAAACAAAAATAGCGCTAAATAATACTATAGATACTACGAATAGTAATATACTTGTATTATCATTATATGCAGGATTAAGTCAAGATAAAATAAATCGTGTATTTGAACCTATTAATAATACACGTAAAATAATTTTATCCACTAATATTGCTGAAGCTAGTGTAACAATTCCTAATATATTGATTGTAATAGATTGTGGATTTAATAAATTAAAATATTATAACCCAAATAATAACTTAGAATCCTTATTAACAGTTCCTATATCTCAACAATCCGCAATTCAACGTGGTGGTCGAGCCGGTAGAACTCAATATGGTTATTGTTTTAGATTATATACTGAATCTGATTATAATAAATTAAATTATGAATGTGAGCCTGAAATTAAACGTATTAATATTATTAATCATATATTATTATTAAAATATTTAGGTATAAATAATGTATTAAACTTTCCCTGGTTAAATCGTCCATATTTACAACAATTTATTAATTGTTTTGATTGTTTATATGCATTAAATATTATTGATAATGAAGGCAATTTATTAAATAATTATATTAATAATAATTTATCCTTATTACCTATACCTATACAGTATGCTAAAATTATTATGACTGCTTTACAAAATAATACTAGGAACAATAATATAATTAATGATATATTAGCATGTATATCAATGTGCTGTATAGATAATATATACAATACTAATTATTATAATTCATTATATTACAATCAAAATCGTGAGAAATATGATAGAATTAAATTAAAATTCGCTACAATTCATGGAGATTTATTAACTTATATTAATATATTTAATAATTATAACAAAATTAAAGAGAGTAATACTAGAGGTAAAAGAGAATTTTGTGACAAGTATTACTTCAATTATTATGCTCTAAATAAAGCGCAACAAATATATAAACAATTGCAAATGTACCTAAAAAATATGAAAATTAATAACCATGATATTGATGATCTTACTGGCAATAAAGGTGACGATACTAGTCGCATCAGTAGTAGTAGCAATCGTTTGAATACAATTATTGAGTGTATAATAAGTGGATTATTTATTAATGCAGCGCAATTACAATCAGATGGTACATATCGTAATTTACAATCGAATAGTAATGATGGTGCAAGTAAATTATATATTCATTCAAGCTCAGTATTATCGTTAATGCCAATATCTCCAGCTTGGATAGTATATGGTTCTGTATTAGAAATTAATAATAAATTATATATGAGAGATATTTGTGTTATTAACAATATTGATATGTTATTAAAAGCTGCACCACATTATTTTAACGTTAAAACTAATTACGATATTATGATGCAGAAACAGAATTTGGATACCAACAATAATACAGATAATAATAATAAAGCTATAAAACACCGAAAATTATTTTAATTTTCTATTTTACTTAATGTTTAGTAGCATAATTGTCATCATACATGTTAGCAATAAAATTAATATGACTAAGGTACAGAATTAGCGGTGGTGGTTGCTCAATTGACGATTTTTCACAACGAAATTCAAACCAAAATAATTTGCAATAAAATCTGTTCCAGTTCGCAATCGTAATCATAATAATTATAGTAATAAACCAAGCACAATAATCAATCATGTCTGCAGCTCTATCATTATCTCATGATGCAGAATATGAGAATATATTAAATAAATTAAATTCCGAATCTCCAATTCCTAGTTATTCCACATTAGAATCATTTTTTAATTTTATTCATGTACATCATATACGTTGTAGTGATTTAATAGTACAGTATGGATTAATAACAACACGTAATTATAAATCAAAATTAGATACGCATATATGGGATTTATATGAAAAGATATTAATAAGTGCCTGTGATATAGGAAATGATAAAATAAGTGGTGAAATATTACAATTATTAATAAATGAATTTGGTATTGATAGTATTAGAATTAATAAATTACAAGCTATTAGATATGAATCACAAGGTAAATATGATGAGGCTTATGAATTATATAATAATATATTATCTAAAGATAATAGTAATATATCATGTATAAAACGTCAGATAGCAATACATAAATCTAAAAATCAAATAGAATCCGCTATTAAATTATTAAATAAATATTTAAAAACATTTGCTTCAGATGAATCGGCTTGGATTGAATTAGCATTATTATATGAATCACAACAACAATATGAATTAGTAAGTTTTTGTTATGAAGAATTAATATTAATTACACCTGAAAATTATTTATATCATTGTTTATTAGCAGAATCTTATTATAATTCATTAAAATATGATTTAGCTAGACAATATTTTGCACAATCATTAGAATTAAAACCATTTAATAATTTAAGAGCATTATATGGATTAATTGCTTGCTTAAGAAATAATAAAGCTAATGCTAGCACTAATGATAAATCGGCTCAATTATATCATTGGTCATTAGATAAATTATTTAAACATTATGAAACTTATAATCCACAATATGTAAATATTATTAAAGATGCACTAGATAGTGGAACAAATAATAGTACTACTAATAATACAATTACTAACACGAAAGAACCAGCAATAATCGCTTCATAAAAATATATCATCAACAAGCATTGCAATTAATGTTGAAAGCAATTTTATACGCATTGTACAATAAAATATAAGTCTAATTAATTATTTATCAATTTCAACTTTAGAGAATTTGTACACAATGTATATATCAAGATAAGGTTTGAGATTATTTATAGAAAAGAGATGATGATAATGATAATTCAGCTGCTCCGATGATTCATTGCTGTGATGTTAATCCAGCAAGAATAAGCATGTTTTAATCAACACTTGATTAGAGTGAAATCATAATGCTTTATCTTCGTCATAGCTAGTATGGTATAATTATTAACTATGTTTTGAAGTATTAATATTCTTTCGTACAAGAAATACTAATAATCAAAACACAGGTAAGGATTAAACCTACTGAAGAAGTTAAAAAAAGCTAAAATTAATACTTAATTTTTACCTACATTCAAACTTTTATTGCTTTCAATTATGGATTTACAAGTCAATCAATTTCAAACCAATTTGTTAGATGCAAGATTACTATTATTAATATCATAATAATCATGTTTTTAGAATCGTTTACATCATCATTATGTTATAATGATACCACACATACTAGTGAATCTAATAATTTAATTGAATCTACAATAACTACAATAACAGATTCTCCAAATAATAATAATGGATCCCAATCTATTGTTAGACATTTTATACTTAATATTTTAAGATGTAATAAATCATCCACTAATACTACTGCTAATAAAATTAATAATATTCCACATCATTTATTTATAATTACATTTAATTATTCTCCTATTCAAGTGCAACAATTATTTTTTCGTTTTAATAATAACAATTTCAATGTTCCCAATACTAATATTACATTATTTGATGGTTCAACTGATAGATTTGGATGGGATAAAGAATATGAAAATAAAAACAATACTAATGCTAATAATGCAAATAATAACAAACAATCTTCTAATTCAATTTTTACGGACATTATATCGATAGTAGATGCATTTCATAAATTGGAATCATTAAATAAATCGATTACTGATAAAATCAAATCAATACGTGATTCTGATAGTAACGCGCGTATTTATATTCTGTTTACTGGTTTATCAAGTTTATTTTTAACTCATCCTATACCATCCATAATGCGCGAACTGAATACATTAAAATCTTCAGTCCATAATTTATCTTTAATATTACACATAGATACTGGTTGTGTTCAATTATTTAATCCAATCCAATTACAATTATTACAATCACTTTCCAATACGCACATTAATATATTATCGTCAACAATGCAAAAATTGCAATCCTCTAATAGCGATTTTACTGGATACGGTATTAATGTATCGATCAATCATATAAGAGGATCAGGAAAAAAATCAAGTAAAACCGAGCAATGGCAAATATTAAACGATGGATTATTAAAGGCTAAAAAGCCAGATACCAATGCTACAAATACTGATGATAATGAATTTACCGATAAACCATTAGATGAAAATGAAGTAAAATTACGCACTTTATTAGCTGCTTCAAATGCTGCAAAAGCAAAAGCTAAAAGTGATAATATATCGAGTGAAGAAAAAGAATTAAATGCAGCTGGTGCTCCATTACCAGCAGTTGCAGCAAATTCAACATTTTCATTAGGTTTAACAGAAAAACAGCGAAAGCAACGGGCAAAATTACAATTACCGTATACTCAAAATACTGCAACTGATAACGTTAACAACAGTAATAATATTGAGTTTAATGAAGGTGGATTACAAATACAAAATAATAATGAAGATGATAATGTTGTATTTGATGATGATGAATTTGGTAGCGATAGTGAAGGAGAATTAGATGATGATCTTGATATTTAACCTACTTCATTCCTTACATTAGCATTGTTATAAATTTACCATCACATTATTTTTCTTTAAAAGTAATATCTGCTGCGATTCATCTGTTGAAATGTTGGACTTATTTATAAATCAGAGTTTTGTGGCATTATATTATTGTGCTTGAATTCGTTGCCTGTTATTTCTACTGTTCTTCGCCCGATTTCATCGACCGATTATATTCTCTTTCTTTATCTTTGAGTTTGCCTGTGGCTTTTTTGCCTAATTTTGGTTTAGGCTTGTTATGAATTTGATATCTATCGAGTATACGACCTGTAACAGAAGGAACATTCGTATGAAATTTACGGGTCTTGTTATGTAAACGGCGTTGTTCAAATCGTTGGATTACCAATGGTAACTCTTCTGCAGCCTCTTTATACCATTCTGTCTTGTCTTTATCTTTGATGTATTTATCAACAATTATAGAAATCTTGTCTGCTATATTTTTCACCAAACCAATATTTTCTTTGGTATCAATTATTATACAATCCACCATTTCTTTATTCTTGCATTCAAAATTTTCCTCTACAGATAAAACTTGCAATTTAATAAAATTATGCAATGATTTTGATATCAATTTTACAACATCATTATAACTTGTTGCTGGTAATACCATTATTAATTTAATTTTACCCCTATCGAAGCAAAAGAATTGATTTGGCAAACAATTTTGTAATTCGATTATCTCGTTCACTAATTGTTGGGCTAATAATACTTGAGATTTTGAACCAATAATGATAAGATCCTGTTTTATATTCTTTTCATCAGTATTATTGTTATTGTTATCTTGGTTGGGTTCTTCAAAATAAATATCCTCGACTCCAGACTTTTCGTAAATTTCGTTTATTTTATGTCTCGCTTTTCCTATAATATGGCCCACAAACTTACTATCTATTGAAATTGCAACTTGAACAGTGCTACTTGCAGTAGTGTTGTTATGATCCGCTATTGAAGCCATAGGATTACAACTTTATAATAATATTGTTTGAGAGGTTCTTTATGTATATATTGTTTTTAGAGATCCTTTATCATAAATTGTAACTTTTACGTTTGTCAAATTGTCAATTAAAAATTCGGCTTTGCACTGAGTTTGCACCTTTTTTTTGCTTTTCAAATCCCTGGAAATTAAGATCGAAATCCCAAAGTTTAAGCTTAAGTAGTTTTGTATATAGTTGTACAATGTACAATATTATATTGTAATGTATTTGGTTATTGTAAAAGTTACATATTTATAGAAGAAATATGAATAAAAGAAAATTTGTTACCAGTGTAGATTCTAATCACAATAACAATGCAACCATATCCAACACCGACAACACAATTGATGCTTCACAATTACTATATCCTTCAATAGTTAATTGTTGGATAAATGTATACCAAAATCAATTATTCCATTAATAACCCAATATTTATGTTTACAAGAAAAACTAAATGTGGTGTTATTATCCAAATTTTATTTTAATGCTTGTTGTAATAACACAGCATGGGCTAATCTGCCTAAATTAACTACATACACTAAACGATATTTGCATTTAAGTATGAGTCCTAATAACTTTGGTATTATATGTCGTTTTATGGAGTATATTGATATTGATGAGCAAGTTTTTGCTTTAAATAATTACTATTTGCTCTAATACTATATTCGTTTCCAAATATAATACAGTTTGGCGAATTACCATCATTTCCTAGAGTACCGTTAAAACATTTTACCTCCCTAAGTTATCTTCAAATTCTCAACTGTCAATTTAAAGTGAATAGCATTAATAATGCTGACTACGCTCAAAAGGATAACTCGACGAATAACAATAATACTTACAGTAACATGGTTAATAATGATAACAATAGTATCGATAACGTTACCGACATAATTAGTGAAAGTATTGTTGATTATAGTTTTCCAACAGGTTTGAACATGCTACAAATTAGCGATAGTTATTTAGGTGATCTCATATCATCACAAATATCAAACCTAGCTAATCTAACCTATTTAGACTTGGATACTAGCTCACTCATACTTACACCATTGAATAAACTAATCAATTTAACTTATTTTAAATGTATTAAAGGCAACTGTATCGATTCAAGTACTCTTAAACATTTAAGTGAATTACCTGAATTAAGATATTTGGTTATTAGAAGTTCCATCATAGATAACTTGCGAAATGATAATGTTTCAGTGCAATATTTAAGTAAATGTAAAAACTTAATATATTTAGATATTCGCTACGGTGATGTACTAACACAAACTGTCGTAAAAAAAATTATAGATAATTTAAAACAATTACGAGTATTATTTTGGAAAGATGATCACGAATCTAATCTCTGTTACAAATATCTGAATGAGCATAAAACTTTACAATATGTATCCTCTCATTCTAGAAAACACAAAAAACGGAATTGTAATGCTGTTTTATCTAATACCAATCCTGATTGTCGTAAAGTATCTAGAGTTGTTGAGGAAGAATATGAATCTTCTCTAGATTATAAGGAGACAAGATTTCAATTAACCCAGTTGGCAACACAACATTTGCGCAATGATAATAAATACCATTTTAACCAATTAGCTGAGTTGTTATATAGTAGTATGGTTAAATATCTAGAGAAAACACATGCACGCTTACTTGAATTAGTAGAGATCGATGAAGTCTCATAGAGAGATCAGACCAGGAACCCGATGAAACTCATGTTATACTGTGTTGGCTAATACTAAATACTTCAACATAGAATACGCAGAAGCTTAAGTATATACAGCATTACTTAAGGACTAAAAATTAAATATTTGGATAATATAAATTAATATGAGTTTTTTATTGTAAATAATTTAATAACTAGATATTGAACTAAAAAACAACACACAAAAATGCAGTTACATAGCGATTAAAAATTACTAGTATATAGATTATAGATAGTGCTTTGTTTTATGACGTTTGTTTGTTGGTAGTATATATTTTATTTATGATGTTTATATTTAGAGGCTTGTTGTATGATTTTTTTCATAGTTTGTATATTTATAGGTTTAGTTATAAATGCATTCATACCAATATCAAAACATTTATCTTGATCGGAATTTAAAGCGTGGGCTGTAATTGCGCATATAAATGGTTGATAATATTTTGATTTAGTTAATAATCTTATATGTTTACAACTATCAAATCCACTCATAACGGGCATGGATAAATCTAAAAATAATAATTGATAGGGATTATTATTATTTATATGATTATTGGTTTGAATATATTCATAAGCTAATTGACCATTTTCAACTATATCAAATTGAATTTTCTTATATCCAATATAAATTAACATTTTTTCTAATAATTTTTGATTGACTATACTATCTTCAGCACATAATATACGAGTAATAAGATTAGATGAGGATTTAAAATCTCCACTTGTATCACTTGCAACACTTATAGATCTTGGTAATACTGGTGTTATATTATCTTCATTTATTGAAGTATATGTAGGAGTAGTAATAGTTTCAGATAAACTTAATGATTCTGATCCTGATTCTACTGATATGGTTTTTTCTATAATAAGTGGATTAGCATTAGATAATGATAATGGTACTGTTATACTACAATTATAATTATTATCAGAATTATTATTATGAATACTTGTTCCTTGACTAATACTACCAGGACTCACATCAAATAGAGAATTATTAGTTACAGGTGAAGGAACTGTATTAGTACTAAATGTACTTGCAGTATTATTAATACTGATGTTATTATTATTGCTATTAATGTTGTTAATTGATTTAGTTTTTGCTATAGCTTGAAACAATAAATGGGGTTTAATTGGTTGATTAATAGCAGCAACATTGGATAATTTATTATTTTGTTTATTATTTATAGATAATTCATGTTTACAATATATTCCTTTACAATCTTGTATTA
This sequence comes from Vaucheria bursata, assembly GCA_032358265.1. Lineage (NCBI taxonomy): Eukaryota > Xanthophyceae > Vaucheriales > Vaucheriaceae > Vaucheria > Vaucheria bursata. The sequence goes on along the minus strand of JAULBW010007101.1, from coordinate 1,961 downwards.
ATAATAAACTAATGTGATCAGAATAAGAAAAATTAATTAATTCAGAGATAAAATCACGATACATTTGTTCTTGTTTTAATTCATTTGTACGATTATTATGAATATTACTATTGTTATTGTTTTTATTAGTATTATTATTATTCTCATTATTATTGTTATTACGTGGATAAAAATGATTTAAATGCTTATTTACATGAAATAAATTACAATCAAAAATAATTAATGAATAATTAGCCAATGATTTTTTCATAATATTAGAATTAAATATATTTAAAAATATAGGAAAATCGTTTATTTGTTCAATTGTTATGTTACAAGTAATCCATAATTTTAATAATTCACATAATGTATCATTTAAGGCAAAACCATTAATTGAACGAACTAATAGTATTGATATAGGAGTATCATTATTAGTATTATTATTATTATTATTACTATTATTGTTATTATGATCAGAAAATGCTGCTGTTAATTGATTAATTCTATCAATATTCAAATAATTTGGTACATTATATTCATTTGAATACATATTATGTAGTGTAAAATTATTAATATTCCATGATTTTAATAATGTTTTAATATCAGCTAAATGATTTACATTACCAGATCTAGCAATATTATTAATATTATTATCCTTAATAGTGTTGTTATCATTAGTAATTTGAGTTTGTGGACTATTTATATTATTGTGTTCATCAATATCAATATCAAGTCCAATAAATTTTTTTTTAATTAAATCTAAATCATTACATTTAATTCCACGAGCTTGAATTGTAAAATAAAATTTTGATCCACTGTATTTATTAATACTATGATTATTGCCATTAATATTAATTTTATGATTACTATGTATAGGTGGAGATTCAATCCATACAGTTCCATTTAATAATTTAACTAATGATTGGGCAATAACTAAACCTAATCCAGCACCATTAGTAGCTGTAGTATTGGGATTGACCATTCTAGTTAAATCATTATTTATTTGACTAAATGAATGAAATAATTTAGATTGATCTGTTTTCTCTACACCAATTCCATTATCAGTTATTGAAAATTCAATCTCATAATTTCCATAAATTTCATTACCATCAATTAATTCATTACTACTACTACTTAATTCGTTACTATTAGCTTTAGGAGAATCAATAATACTGTTGTTTAATGGTTTTGCTTTAACATTTAATACAATTTCCCCAGTGAATTCAGGTGAAAATTTAATAGCATTACTTAATAAATTAAATAATATTTGTTTAATTCTATTTTGATCTGAATATATTAATTGTGGTACTGTAGGATGAATATTATATATTATTGATATTGATTTTTCTAATGCTGTATGACCTACAATATCAACAGCCACTTCAATTGTTTTATAAAAATTAAATGAACTTAATTCTAATTCTAATTTTCCTGCTTCTATTTTACTTAAATCTAATATACCAGCTATTAAATTAAGCATAGCTTCACCACTATTTTTAACAATTAATAATAATTCTCTTTGTTCAAGAGTTAATAAATATGCATCTGCATTATTTAAAATTAATTCTGTTCCAGCTATAACACCATTCATCGGGGTCCCTGATAATGTTTTAGAAAGGATACACAAGAAATACCAAGTTCGTTAGTATTATATACACTTACAACAATACCATTAATCAAACACAAATTAATGCTTAAATACTTACTGATTTCATGACTCATATTAGCTAAGAATTGTGATTTAGCTTTATTAGCTTGATTAGCTAATATTGTAGCTGCTTGTAATTGACTTGTTCTTTCACTTACTTTACTTTCCATTTCCGAATATAATCTACTATTCTCTAATAATATAATAGCTTGTTGAGATATTAATTTACATGTTAATAATTTTTCTTTAGTAAAAACTCCCGATATTGTTGAATGTTCTAAATATAATAAGGAACTAAATTCATTTCTATATACTAATGGTAAACATAATATTG
>JAULBW010007091.1:0-16076 GCA_032358265.1 Vaucheria bursata | reverse complement strand
TAAAAGGCACAAATAGGTAAAAGAGGCAAAAGGTGAGAGAAAGTGTGGGCAAAATATAGGTGAACATAGACAAACATAGTAGAGCAGTTATGCTGTAGCAATTTAAAGAGATAGCAGGACCGGCAAATATCCTGACAAAAAGTGAGCTAACTCTATCAACACAACAAAATATTTAACCCTACTGGTATCTGTGCAGCCAATTTACTTGGAATGTTGTAAATGAAAACTGACCACAGCTATAAACATAGAATTAATCCCTAAGGAAGATAATTCCTAACAGGCTTCTTCTCTCTTCCAAATCTTATGCAGAAGTATTAAAAGCCATTATACTTTACATGTAGACTTGACATGGCTCATCAACTTGAGCCCCAGCCCCTTATTATTGACTTTAATATAGGAAAAAGCGTACTTCCAAGACATTGCAAAACAAATTTGGTCTTCACACAGCCAGGAAAAATGTGAAATGGCAACTCTATCATGCACTTTAATCTAGGTGCATCTGAAATCTTATTTTAGGTATTTTAGGTGTTAATGCAAGCAATAGCCTGAAATAATAATGCCTACATATGACTTTAAATAATTTTTTAAATAGGTATTAAACTAATGGAGTTTCTAATGCACCACCGTGGAGGTGACTATGAATCAGGCCCACCGCTGAAAATGTCAATATCTACTTGTTAAAAAAAAGAATATTGATCCTTTTGTTAGTACAATGTTTTGGCTCCCCATGGTACTGTAACTATTAAAATTGCTAAAGTAGCAGTAAATTTATTATAAGTGTTGCAATTGTTCGGGCCCAATTGGATTTACGTCTTACTACTGTGGAATTGCCAAGAAAACCAAGAAATTTTAATTTTACTTGAAAATCCTTAAATTGTACTCGAAATTAAAAGATATCTGAATTTATTAGGTTTTACTCTAAAATATTAGTTTAATTTACTCTAAAATTTAAAGTAACTAAAAATTTATTCGATAAAGAAAATTCCCCCGGAAAATATTGATTGTTGGAATAAGTAAATCACATTTGTTACTACCTTCAAAATGACGGTGGAGCATTTCGAAAATTCTAATGCGTATTACGCTATAATCATGGATGCCTTCATGTATTCGCAACGATTTCTCGTCTTCATAGACAGCCTTCCGTATTTTAGAACAGCTTGCTGCTCTATAACGATTTTGGTTATATTCTGCATATTTGCTCTCGTCTACCGAAAGAAAACCAGGTAATAATTTTGATAAATATCTTTTTTGAACAATCACATCAGCATTCAGTTTACAGAATTTACGTCGAAGCATTTTCATTCGATATAACTTCTTCGTAGCGATATTTCTACTTTCAGGAGTCAGAATGCCCATCTTGAAGCTGTCATAGATTTGACTAGGTACTTCTATTAGTCAACATATTGTTCGTATAATCTAAACTTTTGATAACTTCTTTTCAATCAATCTGATTTTTCATACTTCTCTTTATGCAGGCCTCGACATGCCCCTGAAGCCGTCGACGATTTTACAAGGTACTTCTAATTATTAATAGCATGGTTATATCATATTATCATGACTTTATATAGCTCATTTTCTGTCAATCTGGGTACTAGTGTAGAAAAATATTCAAATTAAGTTAGAATCGTTTCTAACCATTTATAAATAAATAATGCTGAAATATAACCTACAAACAAAAATAAACTCACTGTGAGATGAGAAGTTATCAAATTATGTTATTGCCCTTTCATGGCCCTTCAAGATTTGCTCTAGAAAATTCTTAATCTGATTTTTTATACTTACTATATCTGTATTTAGTGATCGAAATGTCTCACTTGAAGCTGCCGAAGATTTTAGAAGGTACTCTTCGTTAGTAACAATATGGTTAATAAAGGTTACATTTACAGTTGATTTCCATATAATATGATTTATTTTCTGTATGTTCAGGCGTCGACATGCCCTTGAAGAAGCTGTCAGAGATTTTACTAGGTGCGTAATGATTTTAACATATACTTCAACTAATTTTCACCATTTTAAAATATATAAAAAATAGTGCATCTGTGAAATGTTTGAAATAATTTATTGCGATTTTAAAATTTTTAATTATTGCAATGTTATTTGCTTGAATCTTTTTACCTTCAAATGTAGTACTTGTCATCATCAAAGTAGTATTAGATAAGATCTTAATCTATTTACTTAGGCTAGCTCATGTTGGTGTAATGTGACCCCTTATGATTCAATGGTTAAAAATAGAATGCAAATATCCAGTCCAAATATAAGTAAATAATTGTCCTATGACATTGCTGGAAACTAAATGATGAATTGCCTTTTTCAAATTCATTGTAAATAATTTATGTTAAATGCATTTGTTTCCAAGCTCTGCTACATATATAATGAGTAATATTTCTGCTCGTAGGAATCGACACATTACGGGTCAAGTCGCTAGAGCTTATCTGTCCAATACAACTCCTTCGCTACATCAGGTTATTCTATTGGCCAAAATTTTAAATAGAGAATTTTATGCACTTAAAATATCATTATGATATAGAATTTGAAAAAGTAGCAAAAAATCGATAGCACCCTTGTACAGCTTTTTGCTCGTTATGCCTTTGTATTTGCTGTTAGGTCGAAATCTAGAATAATTTATGAAAGGTTAATTAGGTCTGAATTATTCGGCTACATGCATACAGACTTTATATTTTATATTACCATTGAATTATGCTGCAATATATTTAGACGGATAATTCGGAAGGCATAGTCCATGCTAATGGCCCTTCTACGGGGACTCGCTCTAGCTTGGCGCAGAGACACGTTCATTACTCTCCTGGTAAGTAATCATTTGTCAAATTGGTAAAAAATTTTGTTTTCTCTTATAGAAATTTGTTGTAAATGATTAATTTTTTGTATTTTGTGTTTATAGAAGGTTCTCGCTGACTTCCTAATTCTTACTCATATTTTTTCAAGAATTTGTTTGAAATAAAAGCCAGCAGATCTATTTAAATCATATTTTAGTAAATCTCTGGACTTGTTCTTCTGAAGAATCAACAACTAAATGCTCTATAGTGTTCATGTGAGATTGAACAGAATTCTTTTTCAGTGTTTAAGTTCCATTAAAATGTTTTAACAATGAAATTGATAATTTTTTAGTCGATTGATTAAAAAAACTCTTAAAAAATTCTCTATATCTTTTAGACACTCCTCTGGAAATATCATCGGTTAAGCGTGATGCTGTACTACGAGAAATTGCACAGGTTCATATATATATATATAAACTTATATTAACTTTTTGAGAACAATTCCGGCAAGAGTTAAAGGATATTTTTTTATTTAAACCAGTCAGGAGATTTTATTATATTAATCTTAAAATACAAGTTATTCAACTTTAGAGAGATTTTACCTTAAAAGAATGCTTTTATTTTAGCATTTAATGCCTTTAATTTTGGTGTGCTTGAAAGGCCAGACACGTAATTTGATGATTTATCACATGATGAGGTAATTTTTGTTGACAACGTACGTTCAGAATAATTTATAGATGGTTCAAACTAATGAGTTTTAAAATATCATTACATTTTGTACTCATTTACCATGCAAGTTTGAATTCTTTTAAAAATTACTCTCTCGTGAACCAGCAAAATTGTTCAGGGCACCATCATCATATCAAGATAGAATGGTAGTAAGTTTTTGGCGTGATTGCTTTAGCGGAATTTCTTTAAATATGTAAATTATCGTCGTAGCTTAATTTAATTACTCGCCTTCATTTTCTACTGTGATGAATTATTTTAATTTTGCTCAGCTAAGAACTCATTCTCACAAATTGAAAATGTAAAGCCTTCATATTTCGATTATGCCTCAAAAAATTTCATTTAGGGTTAGTTCGAATATATATTACATAGGGTATGTTGTATATAAAGAGAGTTCAAAATGGATGTATAAATGAACTTATCAAAACTGTAAATTAAATGCAATTCATATTTTAGTGCCATATAGACTCGACAGTGAAGATTTTTCTCTAATTATTTCAGAAAAGTTAGCCATATTTAGAATAATTTAGTAGTCAATTCTATTTTTTCGAAATTTTTTGGCATTTTTTTTTCAAATGCTCTCTGAGCTACTTGTCGTTAATTGATGCCACTATTGTCAGAAGAAAATGTACAGCGAAAAAGTTTTTAGTCTCTTTATGCATATATTTAATTTTTTCACCGAATATATTCTTTTAGTAACAAAATCTATATGTGCATAAGAAGTCTACCATCTTCCTCCAAATATAGCAGCACATTTTTTAGTCGAATAGAATACTATGTTGCTATATTAGAATTATTGTATTATTCAAATTTTCACTAGTTGAAGCATTTCGATTGTAATGACTACTAGACAGTGAAAAGATCAATTTCATTTCATACATTAGCAAAAAGCAAGGGCCAATCAGCGTGCAGAACGAATTATTCGTTCCTCTCAAGAGTCACAAACATCCAGTCAACTGTTCATCCGCACTGCAATCCACACCACCTCTTCTGCTCTACTATGCTCCGCCTTAGTCACCCCCAAAAGAAAGTCTGCTGGAAAGAAGCCCCCTAAAACTGAGGCTAAAAAGAAAGGTCCACTGGTTCAAAAGGGAAAAAACAGGGGGGCTGAGGAGAAGTATACTTCTAAAGGGGAGGCAAAATCTATGCCTACTGAGTCGCAGAAAAAAAAGAAAAAGGCAGAAAGAAATGGTGTCAAGAGAACATATGAGCCAGAGGTATAAATGTATTTACCTGCACATATGTATATAAGTTTTCTTATTAGACAGTAAGGGTTTAATGAAATTGCATAAAACAAAATTTTGACCATAATCATTGCGAAAGGCTATTTTGGCTTTTCATGCATAACGAAAAGGTGAACTTTTTCATGAAAGGGCATTTATTCAGTTCCTTTGTACTTATTCATAGATACATCAGTATATTTCCTTTTATATAATTTTCCTCGCTAATTAGATATTTTAGATAGAGGAAAAAAATAAGTATAGAATAAGAAATATTAATATTAAAGCTGATAAAATAAATTTTTTTGGTTTTTAGGAAGAAACACCTAGTTTGACTCCGGAAGAGGCTGCTATAAAATATGCTTCTGCCGCCAAGAAGCTGAGGAGATAGCAAAATTTTCAAGTTTTAATGTGTACTTGTGTCAAGTTGAAGTCCTATCGACTTATGAGTCATGAAATCTAATAATTAATATTTTTAATAGTATCTTTTGCAACGAGTTGGTTTTATTGCAAATATTCTGATTTGACAAACAGTGGCCTTGTCAGCGAATCATCTTTTTTGTTTATTACTATTGGTCCATATCAGTTCATACATTTACAAAAGTTTTTCAGTGATATGTGGTTATTTATTTATTATGATGTTAAAATCGTGTAAGAGCTAATGTAAACTTTCTGAATCCCAAGTTTATGAAGAACAATTTTCATTAATATTATTTGCTGGAATTTGTTTGATATCTTTTTTTAATATAAAAGAGTGTTTTTGAATTTTTCTTAAAACTTCATTAAAGTACATGACTAATGTTTTGATATGATTTTATAAAATCGCATTACTGTACAAGTTCCAGTTAGACTGCCTTTCTTCATGTATACTTCTCTTTTCAGTTCATTTTCAATTTAAAGTTTTTAATATAATTAATATAATTTTCATACGAAAAGCAACTTTTCGGAATTCTGAGTAATCGAAGGTTTTGATGAACTGTTATAAAATTATAACTGTTTGATTTTGGTTATGTGAATGAAACGAAGTGGCTATTTACATGTGAATGACGATGCATCGTAATTGTTCCATTTTCCACAGAAATATTATCACGACCTTATCTTTGAACACAAAGGCGATTTATTCTACAATGAATTTTTTGGTTGAGATTTAAAAAATCGAGTTGATTTTATATCAATCATTACACTAGAGCTAAACCCTGGATTTTTGAATATAGTAAGAGCTACATCAACGTTACTAGATGGTCTTAACTGTAATGTTATTATTCATTAACCTAAAGATCTGTTACTGAATAATTTCTTGTTTTTTTGTTACTGGTTACATCATAAAACGTTGTAGATCAGATGTTCTATTCCTGCTACTGGATATATTGCTGCATAATTCGAAGGTAATGATACTGTTGCTAAACTGTTAGATGTACTTTCAGTGCACAATATCTCACTACCAAAATTACTTTTGCTAGACAAGATACTTGGCAACATGTTTGTAAATGTTTTTGAATTTTTATCCACTCACATTCAATATATTCGAATAACCTCTACCAGTATTAAAACTAATATTATCTCAAATTGATTTGCTTTGAAGTTACTGCTTCTGAATGTTAATACTGCTGGAGATGTTGGATGACTAATGTCACTGGTGATGTTACTGGAATTTTACACCTGATAATATGCACTAGGTAATCAGAAGTCTGCATCTGATTCCCAATTTGGCAAGCAAAGTAGCTAATGGAACTGGAGCTGGATAGATGAACAAAATGTAACTCATAATTTAAATGGAGCAGAGTCTCTATGAGTAGTATCATATTATTAGGAATGCTGAATCTGAAGATCAATATTGTTTGTATTCGATCATGATAACTAACAGATTAGTATTTGAATTATATAACCAATTTTAATCGGTTATAGTCACTTTGTTATGTTGCTAGTGATTGGAAGTCTCACTTCTGATCATATACATCAAACATTATAAGTTACTGTGTTCCAGTGAATAATGAACGCATATAAATATGTTGTATCTCGTTTTGTCCCTCTCATTGATACAGTTCCATGTTGTATGCTAGTTTGCGCAATCTGAGAATAGATTTTAACGCATGCTTTACACTTTAAAATGATAAATATATGATTGGTGATAATGACAAGAGCAATAATATGAAATACCTTACTCAAAAGGTAGTATCATTTGACAGTTGGTATGGTTCGAAGCAGTGCATCAAGTCACACAACAAAATTACGTAATTTTTAGAAACCAAACAAATTTGGAAAAAGTCTGTTTTGTGGAGATAAAATATAGAATGATTTTATAAATAAAACTGCCACAAACAATAAGCACATTTATGACTTTTCAGCTCATAATAAGATCATTTACAATAAAAGGTCATACGTAAAAATGCTTATGAAAAGATTGTCCTAATAAACTACACCAGTACCACAAATTCCACAAAATTTTGACCAAATTCAATAAGTTAGGAGAACCAAATTCATATTAGACAACCATACCAATGTTCTAAGGATGATTTTTTTGACTTTTCCCCTGATTTTATGATTTCTTTGCAATTGCAATGCACTACAGAAAAATATACTAGAAAATTTATTGTATTTCACTTATTAGAGATGGTTTAGAGCAACTTGGCAAGAAACTCAATGAGTTGGGAATGAAAGTTGTATTCAAATTTATTTGTTGCGTATATGAATCAAGATGGGAAAAATTGATAATATCTTGTAAGTTGCGAGATATTTTTGGACGTAGCTACTCATTCCAGGACAGGATGACTTCATAAACAAGGCAATGGTGTGATGCATCATTTTCTATTCCTTTTCTTTCTATGGGCTAGTCTAATATGTTATAACTATAAGGGGATATCCCGATTCAATTGACTCAAGCAGTCCAAATGTTGAAGACTACAGTTTCGGAGGTTCTGATGACACGAACAATTCAGCAGAAATTCTTTTGAATGAGTAATTGAGCCAAGCGCAGCGAGGCGAGAGAAAGGAATGACCGGAGCACAGCGGGAGTTAAAAAAAAAGTAATTTGAGCGCAGCGAGGGGAGATGTGGCAAGAATGACCGAGCGATAGCAAGTGGCTACCGTGCTAGTTCAATTTAATTGAATCACTCCTGATTTAAGCTATAAAAAATTGATGTAATGATAAATGGATCGGGTCGGATTGATCTTTAATGGAAATTAATGCATTAAGAGTACAGCAAGTTTAACTTATGAAGGGTTGCAGTACAAGGTCTTTGACTTGTTAAATAATTTATTTATTATAAGTGGAATCATGTGTTTCATTAATAAGAAATGGAGTAGCTTATTTTCCTTTACAGAATTAAACATTGAATTGGATATATCGGATCATTTTTTACGGATAAGGATATTGGGAATAGTCGGATCAAATGGGTAATGGATTGCACAATACGCAGCATCAATTAAGCCCTTTACTAGTAACGTTAAAACTACTTAAAAAACCGAAAAGTACACATGCATACATATTACACCACGATGACGATAGGTACGCAAATCTGCCTTACCAACAAGGGGATATGCAAGCTGAGCCAGACTGACGGCAAAGGGTGTGGGCTGCTCTTTTTATATATATATGATTTTTCCCACGAATGCATATTTCCAAATTTTACTAGATTTTTCGTTAAGTGGTCCTTTCAGAAAAGGAATTATTTAAAAAAGGCAAAAAGAATACTTTATTTTAATCAGTAATTGGAGGTTCTTCAGCCTCCGTTTCTTCTTGTGTGTTTTTATCAACTTTGAAGTATTCGGGATTATCATTCATACATTTATACAGTTCCATGAAAATTTTACTACATCGATGCCCAACTTTTTCCGACTCTTCGCGTTCACTGGCAAGCTCAGTGCATCTAAGATCAAAAGCAATCAATTCATCCATACACAAATAGTCATCGAAAAAAATTTGTGCAAGTTTGTAATGAACAGATAAATTGAAGAGTGCAAATTGATTGCTATTACAAAATAAAAAAACCCTCTAAGAAATTTCATCATATAAAGTGCTGCTCTGGTATAAAAAAACAAAAAATCTTGCTTCTAACAGCTTAAATGTGAGCATAAAAAAAGGACTATAAAAGAGAATGTTATAAAAATAGAAACAAGAATTAAATAAAAAACAAATACATAAAAACAATAAAATTGACCATTTAAAATGCAGAAAGAAAAGCATAATTCTTTATGACAAAGTCATAATTTTTCAGTTTAAAATTTATAATTGAGCAATCTAAAAGTCGTTAAAATTTTAACAGTACAACAATTTTTCAGAAAAATCGTATGTTACATTCAAATAATAAGAACTATACGTCTTTAACATAAAATTTAAAAATTTGATTCAATATTATCATATATGTCTAATATTCGAATAATATTTACATTTCAAAAGAATAACGATAATAATGCCAAATCTTCCTAAATCAATTGATATGCCCTTTAAAAATTGTTATATTTCTTATTACCTACTAGGCTTAACCTTTCGTAAAAATTATATAATTTAGGTCACCATACTACTAAAAAATTTTGTTTTTAATATTGGGGAAATTTGTAAAACAGTAAAAGTACTGAAAAAAGATGCTCCGATGTAAGAACAAGTCCTTATTTTAAAAGGAAGTAGGTAGTTTTTTCATTAAATTTATAAAGAATTGAAGCCACAATGGCTTATAGTAACATTTAATTCAATAAATAAATAGATGACCTTTACCGTGCTGACTTTATAAAATTAGGCTCTATACTTTTAGATTCAGTGGAATATTACGAAGTGAAATTGAAACTGCTGCACATGCGGGTTATGAATAAAATTTAATATAATATTTTAAAAAAGTAGAAATAAGTTTACCTCACCCATCGTCGAAATGTCATTGGACAGGGACCATTTCGCATCATGATGCACAAACTGCAGTGCGTTGGCTCCTCTGGTTCGTTTTCATCAATCTGATAATCCTCTTCTGGATAAGGCTCACACCATTCATCATCAGACTCAACGCTGCCTTCTGAATCACTACTTTCATCTGAATTATCTCTCTCTTCTGGACAAACATCACCATCCGAAATTGTACTTGAAGAAAAAATTTCTGTCTGACTACCGTTTGTTGTAGAATTTGATGGGACCATATTACTAGTGTTTGACTCGACGTAAGAAATAACACCGTTGTCAATTACATTGAAAAGCAAATTTTTTGAGAACAAAACTTTGGTAGAAGCCAAAACTTTTGAGATTGTGAGAGGTAGGAAATTAGACTTGAAATCAAGCTCTCTTCCACGAATTTTCATATTTTTGTGAATGCTTAAATGTTTCCGACTCAACGCTGCTTCAACTCGAAGCTCTGTGCAAAACGCTCCAGCAGCTACGATTCCCATACACATTGCAATTCCGTCACGTTTCGCCATTCTCTTTCAATATAGTAGATTAGATGAATTCTTGACGCTGTCTTATATTTTGTGATCGAAACCAAAAATTTTGTCTAACGCTGAGCTCAGTGAAGTAAAGTAGAGTCAAGTCGAGTTGAGTTGAGTTGAAATCTTACGAAGTTGGGTTGCTCAAACGAATGCATGCATTTGAAGCGGGTTGTCTAATGTTCATCGAGTTTAATATTCACTCCTATGAGATATGCTAGTAAGTCAATGATATATTAAAAAAACTTATGATGTTTTAGCACAAAATCTTTGTCAGATCATCATCAATGATTTCTTCAAGAGTGCTGACAAAGTTATTGAACAACTAAAATCCTAATACGATAAAACAGTTTTTTTTCTTGTGCATTAGTTGAAAAAAGCTTAAAAGAATCTGTGTAAGTTAAATGATTAATAAGTAGGTATAAAGAATACTAATTCCTGTTCAAAATGATCTATCATAGACATCATTCATCGACTATAACAATTCCCTTGGGTTAACTGATTTTATATATCATATACGGCATAAATAGTATTGAATTACTTCAAGTATATTTTTAATACCAAAATATCTTATATATTTAAAAAAAGAAGAAAGGGCATGAAACATAATAATTAGCAATCTTAAACATTTAGAAGAGATTGAAGAGAGAAATTTTCGAACCTAATATGATTTATACCAAACTTACTTTATAGCTTATAATTGAAGTTGGGATTTAAAATCATGATGTTGTGATTAATAAAAGAGAAACAAATTTTAAGATTATAATGCATCAAAAGAGTTTTAGCTCATTATGTTCTTAGCAACAAATTATAAGTTTCGATTTAGATACATCTAGACTTTTATGGACCTATTTAAGATTTTGTCAGGATCTAATATGTTTTTGCTGTGCAATTCGTCTTAGATTCATGATTTATTTATATGTTATAATGTTTATTCATATACAATTCCTTGAAGGAGACTTATTTATGGTTTGATTTAATTTTTATAGTATGTGCGTAGAAGTTGTAAGGTGTTAATGAATTTCATCCTTGTTAACACATGAGACGAGCCCAATATAATTGCATTATTCGCGTAACATTTCTGTATTCCTTATTTTGCTCTTACTTCTTGGATTATGCATCAGCACGATTAGTTATTTTTAACAGATTCAAATATGTCTATGTATCCACAAAAACTCTTTGACTCAGAACCCTATTGTTTCTGCATTACTTAAGGAACAATTTGTTTCTGGTTCAAATCAAGTTTCATGTGAATGATTCATGGATTTTGATCTGCTCATATTTTAACGAATTTTGGATTCGGATTAGTCAAAAGTTTTTGAACCTGTGCAACGCTCCAAAATAAATACTAATGATTTCTTTTTAACTAACTGATGATGGTTAACGAAACTTACTATACTAATGAGGTCCTGAGTTAAGTTCACTTAAAGGCCAAGACACTAAAACTGGCTTGTATGAGTTTCTGATTTTTTATTACTTGTTTCAATAGAACTGCTTTGAAATTAACTAGTAATACCAGAAACATGCTCTGTTCCTAAATATTCAAAAGTAGCAAGAATACTAGATAGTATACTATATTAGACTGCATTGTGGAAATAGACATCTGCATAAATATAAATTACCAAGAAGTGCTTTCTTCCTCCAATAAAAATCTCTCAGTAGCCAATGCTATTTTTTTAAATGCCTTTTGCTAGTATTTTGTTGCGAACCAATCAAATGTATAGATTTAAAAAATACGCATAATCATTTGTTTATTTTCTTACTTTCTTGCTGAAATTTATCCAAATTTCAGTAAATTTTTCAAAATTCGTAAATCATGAGTGCTCACCAAATCACACACACACACACATATATATATATATATATATATATATATGTATGCATTTAAAAGAAAAATAAGCATGCTATGATTTATTCGCTATCCAAGGGTTTCCTCGCTGAAATAAGTCCAAATTTCACTAAATTTTTTGAAAATCCTCGAACCATAAGAAGCATTGCTATGGCACCTCGAATTGTAGACGGGCCTGCTTTAACCAAACCAACAATGCCTTTTGGTGTCAATGAAGTTTTTATGACTGCTGGCCAGAAGTATTGTATATGCTCGGTCCAATCCGCATGTATCACATCTTTCAACCCTGCGTTTTTAAAATAAATCTCATAATCTGATACAGAGCACCATTTCGGGAGAAAATATGCTTTATTTATAGCATTAAGCAGCCTCTCTTCCTTTGGCTTTAATGAAATTTCACCCTGTAAACAATAAAAAACGTGTGAATGCGCCTTATCGTACCTTCCCCACCATGTACTTGTAGCTTATTAACGATAATATTAGACCCCCCCCCCTACTGGATATTCATATACATGAAAATACCTCATAGTTAAACTTCTACTGACCATTCATAGTTATGAATGTACCTTATTAGACTCCCCCCATGGGTATGCATGCACTCCCCCCCCAGTTAATATAATATATTAATGCATCTTATTAGACCCCCACCCCCTGAAGGCAAAAATTTATGTGCATATCATATTAACTCTCCCCCCTCCCAGGGTATTTATACATAACCTCGCTGACTGTTCAAATAACAAATTGAAGGTATTCTGTAGACTTGTCTTCGGTGACGAAGAAGATAAAAAAATTTCAAAAAACAATAAAATTGGTAAAAAAACTAAAGCTAATTCGAAACGATTATTCATAGTTATAAATTTAAGCCATACCTGAAAATTTATTTTTCATGATATTCCATCGTAAGGTAACGCAAATGAACAAATGAAGATTTTTTAGCCTGCCGAAATTTGTTCAGTTAACTCTTTTAAATCGAATAAAAATAGTTTCTATAATATATCGAGTTAAATCTAGTTGAGCGTAAAGGTCAAAGAAAAGAGATTTATGTAAAAAAACTGACCTGTTCTAAATCACGGTGGCACCATGTAACTACTAGTATTTTTCCATTTGGTGCACAAACTCGTGCTAATTCGTTTATAAATCGTTGCTTATCAGGCATGTGTTCACCACTTTCCATACTCCACACTAAATCAAAGGAATCATTTGGGAAAGGTTGGCATAATGCATCAGCCACCTAAATTTCCATAAAAATCTATATTTCAAAAGAGGAAAGAGGCAAAAAAGAGCCTTTTCACACAAAAGTGAACAGATTATAAGAGTAAAAGAATAATTTATTGCACCTTTCATGCATATTTTTCTTATATATTTAACATAATCTTTATTGTTCAATGATATAATCAATACGGATAAAAAACTGAACTGAACTTTTAAGATGGTACATGTAAAACCAGTGGTTTTAAAAATTCAAGTTGTACAAAATAATATAACACAAATGTGCTATGTTCGAGAGAAGGAAGGAGAAATATTTTTGTCCTCTTAAATTCATCGAGTAGGGTACAAATCTTTATATAGCTAGATATTATATATAAGCTCTCTTTTACATCCAAATTTTGCCATAAAATGCAGGCTAAGAAAAAAAACACAATGTTCGAGAGGAATTACTAGTATGCCGGGTCTTACGATGAAGATAATTCCACCGCTAAAACTGCCCAATTACATGATTTCCAACGTAATAATGAAATGAAGATTCTAACAAAAAGTTCAAATTTGTTCTTTTTTGGAAAAGAAGATAAGGCTCTAATCATATGCTACTGTGAAAAGTCCAAGGTGTTCAAGGGCAAATTATCTTATAGAAATGAGAAGGCAATATTATTTTGTAGGAGATTCGAGATTTTTCGTGCTTGACACTAAGATTGAACCTTTGTGTGGATGAAAAGATGTTACGAATGTGCATAGTGCTCACAAATAATCCAAAAAGTCAGACTATTATTAGATCAAGTGATAGAGGTTGATATGATATTCAACCCCTTGATTTCCTAGAACATATATATATATAAGAGTTTACAGTACATGAAATGCATAAAAAAATTTGGCATGAAAAACTTTATACAAAATAAAATCAAATAGTACAGACATATTTTGCTTGTCGATGAAAATACATAAAAATGGCCTTTAAAGCAGCAATTTTAATTTTTCTTCCACAATGTTTGCCACAATGAGAGAAATTATATTGGAATTGTTTACCTGAAAAGAAGATTTTCCATCCAATCCTGCATCTTGAGATATTTCATTGGCTCTTTTGCACTGAGCTTCCGAAAGAGTTATACCTTTCATAATTGTTCCAAATTTTCGAGCTATGTGTCTAGAACTACCGCCTATCCCACAACCAACATCTAAGCCTGATGTTGGTAAAGTAGACTTATCTATGCCTATACCGGCCCATTCCAATGATTTATCAATCATTTTAATCTTATACAAATTAAAAAACGTAGAAGTGATTAATGTGTTAACATTCGACAATATAGCAGCGATGAATGAAAAAATCTTTATGAGAGCTCCAGAGTTACACTATAATTTGAGTCGACAGCATATTTACATATTTGACACATCCTTTACTCAGCTGCGATACATGAAATAAATTCGCATGTTTAGAAAAATCGTTCTATAATTAATTTGGCCAAATGAATAGCATAAAAGCCACTCTATCAATATCTTTGTTCATATTAGTGCTTATCAACTTTTAGAAGTAATTTACTCGTAAAGTAAAAACGTTAAATCAACATTTTATTATGAGTGCTCCATGCACCTGGGCAGTTTTATGTTCTTCTAGCAATTTTGGTTCTTTTTCATAATATCCGTGATGCATATGCTCTCCCCATATACTTTCCCATAGTCCCGATGACTTATCGTAAAAGTGCGCAATTCCGGTATTAAGCTCTACGTTGCTCCTTTCTTTTGCAACGCCGCCAAGTTGGAAGCGTACTAAAATATTTGATATGGATGATCGTATGCTTCTGGCCTGCATACATTCAAGCGTACACAACGCGAGAATGAAAGCGGATGCAAAGTGCATTCGCAATCTGATGTAGAAAAGCTATACTCGTACTCAGAACACTGTAACAGTGACTTAATATTAAACTAGAATGATGAATTTTTTTGTGGATATGTCATATGCTACCCCTCGATTCAACTGTGGTCTCATAATTTCAGGCATTTGCCAAATTTACGAGAAATTGCTCTTTCTGACTCTTCTAGAACTTTATTTCTGACGTACTTTTAATGCTGTATAAAAACCACAATAATGCTATATATTGGCAATCATAGTGTGATACAGAAGCAAACAAAAGTATGTAATTGCACGCTAGTTTGACTAAAATATATTCTTGTCACCCCGTACTCCTCTATCTCAAATCATAGTAAAGAAAGAATCAAAAATCCCTTCTCATCAATTTAGGCTAGAGAGAAATTCAAACTGCTTGGTCTGGAATATGCCTTCTGATGATAGGCCAGTCATTGATGTGCAGAACTTGTCTATTTCCCATTTCAAAGTTAAAAAGTCAAATTCGACTAAAATTGAATTTGAAAGTACAGTTGTTAATCTACCATAGAAGTTTTGTAATGCCATGAACCTGCCTCTAACATCCTTCCATGCCACATTAAATGTAGTTCTATAATCATACCAGCCAATAAGCATCTTTTAAGTAGACTCTATGGTATATGCTGCTCTAAGTGCTATGTGACTATGCTTAATCTGTTTGATAATAGTAGCTGACAAATACTTTTCCACATGAGAGCAATATGGATCAAGGACCTCCTTATTAAAGATCCTTATACAAAGTTTAACCACTTTGGAAGGAAACATTGGCAAAGCTGTGTCTGTTAGGATATTTACTGCTCTAGTATCCGGATTTTACCCAATTTATATTTTACCCCGATTTGTACATCTTTTCATGAAAATGTTATTTTGCAACGTCTTTCGAGATCAACAATTTAATTTGTAATTTCGAAAGATATTTTGTGCAGCCCACAGGGTTACCCCTATGCGGCCTGCATAATATTGTTACATTTAAATAATATTTCTTCACTCTTCTACAATATATCAATACG
>JAULBW010007080.1:0-16082 GCA_032358265.1 Vaucheria bursata | reverse complement strand
TTGAAATATCTTTCTTGTGAAGGCCAAAGGCAGATTGTGCTTCATCCGTTTCAGCTGTATTTCTTTTTTCAAGTCTCAAGACTGCTTAAACTATCTATTTCATGTACTGGCAGAATGCGTTCACATAGCTGTATATCAAAGTGAGCGTAAGTCTGACTCTTCATTTTTGGCAAACTAGGGAACTGTACTACAGATAAGCTAAATAGTACCTTGAACTTGAGTTTTAGACAACAGCACTTAGGCTAACTTATTTATTGGTCACTTGTGAATTGATCTTAGTTTTTAAGAACTTATTGATGTCAGAAATATTTGTGTTACTGCAAATTTTGTTTGTATAATTTTTCTACCTTTCTTTGAGTTTTTTTGTTGTATATATTTTGAAAGCAAGTGGTATTACTTTTTTTATGGCCAAATATTACTGTTATTGCATTTTGTTAATAAAAAACCTTTTTGTTTTTGGAAATGAGTTTTTTTAGTGTTTCAAGTTGTTTTCAGATAGTTCTCAGCATTAACTATCATCCTGGAAAGTGAAATCCTAAATAATTATTTATATATATATATATATATATTTATATATTTAATTAACTATTTAGATATGAATTGTATTCTAGCTCGGTTTGTAGATGGTTCCACTTGACAATTTGTTTTCTTTCGTAGTGAGAAATGTCAGGCAAAGAGGTTTTAACAAGAGATTTAACCTGTCTGTGTTGAATATTCAGATCTCGATTTTTTTTCAATCCATATAATGCCAACTAATGTCATTTAATATTATGAAATATGCGTGAAGTATAAAATTTGTGACTTTCGAAGCTGAGAGGTAGACAACGCATGCATTTGAGTTTTGATAGCTCTTTCAAATCTTCTACTTTAAGTGACATACTTGTTCAGAAACTCAAAATAATTCAGGTGCACAATTTACACCATACCGTCGTATAAAATGAAATTTCGGCAACCGTCATGTTTTTCGGTTAAGTCAACTTATGATGAATGTGATAAGAGCAATGCTTGAATCAATGAACCACAAAATTTGTCAAATTATTATTTTTGAGAACAATATCTTCATTTGATTGGTGGATCAACTTTATTGTATAGATTTTATCACCTAATCTACATTCCTTACTTTTTCAGCGATCAGTTTATGAAACCACCAAATAAGAGTTTGACTCAAAGAAAAGTATATTGATGGGCAGCACGATCTCCCTATCCTATCAGTCATGAGTGAGAAACATTCTATTAGAATAAAATATCAGAGCAATGAGTGCAGCAACTTGTCGAGCTGTTTTATGGTTGCTCCTCCCATTGTCGTGTCTAGCACGTTTGGATCAGTTTCTTATCGACGCCAGAACTGGGGCAGTCAACTTTTTTTCTTCGAAAAACCTCTTACGAGGAAACTATCGAAGCAGAAGAACGAACACTGCACTTGCGCCGTCTTTGAAGTTTACTGAAGGTGCAGCTTCATGGAACTCTGATGTAACCTCGATGCTTGACAAGTATATTGTAGTTTGGCAAGCATCTGGACTCGATTTCGATCAGACTGGAATATTTGGCCGAATCGTGGACGCAGTCAAATCCTATGAGCCATTCCAAGTCAATACTTCGTGGCAGGGACGTCAAGAGATTCCACAAATTACATCTTTGGCTGGCGGTGGCTTTGTCGTTGTATGGCAGAGCTATCAAACTGATGGAAGCAGCTGGGGAATATATGGCCAGGTATTCGATGAATTTGGTGATAAGGAAGGAAATGAATTTCTTGTCAACTCTGAAGTAGCTGACTCTCAAAAAGATCCATCGCTAGCCCCCCTTAGTACAGGTGGGTTCGTGGTTGTTTGGCGTAGCTTTCAACCGAATACTGCCAGGTCTGAAATACATGCCCAAATATTCGACAATGATGGAACCAAGGTAACTCTATTCGATATAGAAACTAAACACTTCATATTTCTAATAATAATTACTTTTGTCAAACCCATCTTGTATATCAATCCTGCCTTTGTTTCATCATCTTTATATGCCTACTTTACATAATTCATTATTTATAAACTAGAAAAAGTTCGGGCAAAAGTTTTGGTTGTATATGTAATTTTCTAGCAAATGCCTATACTCCTCATATTAAAACAAGACCTTATGCTTCAAACTTCAAAACATGGTTTGTCGTCTTACCAATGTTATACTCCAGACGATAATTCCTAGAACACGCAATATTTTCAAGGCATAAAGCACCGCTTTATCAAAAGGTATTTATGCGAGTTCCCATGGGGATCCAGTATGTATGCTATAGACTATTTATTCTTTATAGTTTCGATACAAATGCATATCACGAGCATTTTATACGCTAGAAGTATTATAATAACTTCCTGTTATCAATGCAAATTCGTACCAATGTTCATTCTCAACACCAACAACATTAATTCTTGGGTGATTTTCACCTTTTCAAGTAGAGCTATTTAATTCGAAATGGATGCAGACACAGTTTTTCCCCTTTATGGCTTTTTTTAAATCTATTGCACAATTTTTGCCTCACTAAATTAGTTTCAATTCCTATTTAGTTTTAATAGTACTAAATGTCTCATGATCATAAAAAATGTTTTTTAACAGTGTTATTAGCACTTAATACGGAAAAATGAATCTAGTTTGTCATGTAAATGCCACTAAACATTAGGTATATTTTATCATTTTAACAGGAAATTTTGTCTATTTCATATACATTTCCCCTTAATTAGTATTTGCTGCTACAGCTTTATTGAAGAAAATTTCACCTTTTTATTATTTTGAAATAAGTTGATTTAGAATAACATAAAAAATGGCTGTTATGTAAAAATTTTAATCTTCTAATATTGCGATGCTTTTAGCGGCCATCATTTAAACTGTATAGTGAAAAGAATAATCAAGTTTCTTTCAAATTTTTCTCGATGAATAGTTGATTGTTTGTTTCAAGTACAAAATAAATAGTTTTAAAATGGAATTTTTGAATTTTTTTTAATGTGAACAAAATTTTTTGAAATTTTTGTATGGTCTCACTTCAGTCACTGTTCGAAGTTCAGTTGTGTTAAGTTGAAAAATGAGAGAAGGATTTTACGCATTTAACAGGAAATAATTCTCCATTTCAAAAACAAGCAAAATAAATACTTTCGTGCATTTGTTTAAATAATATCTAGTTTAATCAACTTCCCTAGGCTAGTTAGCATAAAAAATTCATTTTTGCAGGTGGGTCAAGAATTTCAAGTTAGCTCAACCCCAGGTGTAAATCAAGATTTTCCGTCTGTTGCCCTACTAACTGATGGTTTCATAGTAACATGGCAATCCACAAATCCAGAATCTCAAAGCTCATCTATTTACGGTCGTCGATTCCTCAATGGACAACTCGAAGATGAGTTTATTGTAAACACTAACGCTGACATATTCTCAAACACTGATCCTGCCGTTTCGAGCTTCAATGATAGCGGATTTGGAATCGTTTGGGTTGGATCGAATTTGCTCGGAGAAAGTGTAGTACTGGGTCGAGTATTTGACAGTACCGGATACCCGGAAGGGGGAGAATTTACAATATCGGCAGATGCCGATTTTGACACAAAAATTAACCCTCGTATTGCTGCTCTTGATGCAAGTACTGGGGCTTCGTTTGCTGTAGGGTGGGGTACTTTTTTGAATAACGATGTTGAAGTTAGTATCTTTGGTCAGATTTATGCTCGAGTAATGAATGACAATCCGATAAAAGTGCTCAGTCAGTTTTTGGTAAATGATGATGTCGTTGGGGATGATAGTTCCATGTCACTAGTAAGCCTGTACGATGGAACGTTATTGACTGTATACCATGGACAGACACCGAAATACCCAATATCTGTATTGTCCCGGATATTTAAAATTGTAGATAACCCACTACAAGTTTGCGCTGAAACAGGTACTTTTTAAATTTTCAAAACAAATCTTACCTCGAATATAGAGCATTGACATATATACACTTTTTCGTCTTGCAAAATTCTAATGCGATCGAAATTCTATCCTAAAATACGGATCCTTGTTGCTTGCATACTTTATCTATTAGCATTTATTGTGAATGATAAATTTTCTGCAGAGAAGATTTCCAAATTTTCATTATACAATGTTCCCTCAAATATAAAATATGGGTGTTGCATTAACTTTGTGCAGTAAGCTGTTATATAATAATCTATATGAAAATTCCCGTGTAGCCATTCTTTAAGGAAATGCGTAGGAGATTAATAATAAAATCAGGACAACTATGAAAACTTTTGAGTTTTGGAGGTTCTAAATCTAAATTTTTTAATATTAATTGATTTTGAACAGAGAAAGCGTGTAGTACTGAAATGCCTTGCTGTGATGAGCAGGCAACTTGTCAAAAGTTTGAAAATACATGTACAACTGGTGCTAAGCCATCGTCACTCACTTCATCCGATAGTGAGTATATTGAAGGAAATGTTAATGAAGATATTTCTAATATAAATAATTCCGAAGAAACTTCCAGTACAGAGAGTTCTATTACAGAAAGTTCTAGTGAAGAAATTTACATGGATAATTCTGATCAGACTCCCAGAGAAAACTTCCAAGAAGCAAAAGAAGGATTTTCTTTTGGAAACATTGTAGATGACGGTAAAATTACGACAGTAGGGATAGCACTGGTTTCAATTTTGGGGAGCGTTATTGTGTTGGTTGCTTCAGGCTTACTAGCGTATCATATATTAAAAAGAATTCCAAAAGTGGATAACATCGAACCGGCCAATCAGAACACCCAAGCCAGACCTCTGCCGCCACCACTTCAACTCTGAACTGTAGATATTGAGCTGCACAATTGTTTAAAATTTTAATCGTGTATTTTTGAACTTGCGTAGATTTCATAGAACATGTAGCACATATAGAAAATAAACTGTTAAAGGGTATCACAAAAAATTTGAAGCATGATTTTTGCTTTTGTTTTGTTTGATTTGTTTGCTGAATGCGAATTAACTATGAAACTGTTCACTTGAACAATTGAAACAGTTTTACGGTCCTATAGATTTTTTGTCGACACATCAGTAAAAGCTTTTTTCAATATCATTTTAGCAAGGAGAGAAACTTTTGGGGGGCAGCAGGCTTTGAAACTGCCCTCCGTAGATTTGACAAATTCATAGAGTACCCAGATATAATATTTATACATTTATTTGTAAATATAAAAGTTTTCATTATTTCATTAAGAATTTGAATAGGTGAAAATTAGAATGCAAGATACTTAACGTTTCGAAAAGTTCTATTGTAGTAGAACTCTCATTTCAATGTTTCCACATGTTTTCAATACGGTTAAAAAAATTTTTTGAAGTTATTCATTTAAGCCCTGGTCATTTTTAATAATATCCGTGCTCGAGTTTATTTATGGGCATTTAGAATTCGAAGCATTTTCTATTATAACGTGATTACCCATTAAAATTTATCAATATTTATGCGTGTATTCTACATTTAAATATCATTATTCGTGACTTTCGCATAAAATATTTCTAATAATAAACTCAGAATCGCTGATAAATTTTCATATTGATTGAGATGAAATTGTACAAAGATTATTCCGTATGTTTCGATGTCTATATTCATGCGTAAAGTTGTATTGTTGAGAGAGTAAAATATGCATGAATGGTTGAATGTGTTCATTCACCAATAGCATACTATGAAGCTACGTTAGGGAGTACGTATGTAAGAAAAAAGAGGGGAAACCTAAAGATAACATTACTGCTTATGACAAGTAATATGATAATAAAATCTTCAATTTTAAAATTGACATCTGGATTAATAAGTTCTACATTTTTTTTTATTACTGATTCCTCTGATAAAGTAAATCGTCAATTTTTAGAAGAGAGGGAAGAGTTACTAAGTCAATGTAAAAGTTACATGTTCTTTAAAAGAATGGAGTTCTTTTTTTGGTAAGCAATATTTTAAATGTAAATTGTTCTATTAGGTCTACATTTATATCATATATATTAATTGAGTGACATAAAGAATTTATGCTATAGCTCAAACGCTAGTAACCAAAAGATATCAGTACAGTTGAATTGATGATTTTCGAGATTGCGGTTAAATACTTTTCTCTGTGTATCTTCGGTCTCATTAGTATTGGTGGATGTAATGGCATCGATCAAATAACACTTGAAGCGGTGATCACTACAGTTGATAGTTATCAAGGACTTATTGATGTTGCTGGAAAAGTTAGTGATGAAAATTAAAATGTTTTAATTTATTCAAGCATTATAGATTTTAACAGTTGCGGAGTAGTACAATACACTTTTCTGCTATTTAATACTTCATGAGTAACAATATAAAATTGTGTTAACCATAGTTTTATAGAATTGAATTGAAAATTTTGAAAACTTTTGACTCTATAATAATTGAGTTGTACATGTAGGATTAAAATTTTTTTCACTAAAGTATTTCAGGGACACTAAAAATTCTTTCACATCAGAGTAGAACACATACTAAATCTCAAAAATTTAATCGATTAAGGTGACTTGTAGGTAGAATGAACTAGATCTTAAAATATTAGCATACCTAGGTTGATGCCTTTGGAACTGGTGAGCGATTCGAACGAGAAGTTATGATGCTTCTGCATAGAAAGAATGAGTGCGAGCCTGATTTTAAAGCTCATGATTTAGAAGTGTTCGGAAAATTGGCTCCCAATGATGTGGCACTAATCTCTGCGGATATTGAACATGTTGATCAGGTATAGCATATTTCATTTCATTAAAAAGTTATTATTTCAATCTTGAAACATTAATACGGGTAGTATAGAATAGGCCGAAAAAATTATACCTAATCTGATTTGAAAATACTCTGATATTATACTCAAATTTAGCCTTATGGTAAAAAAAGAGCACATAATGAGTTACAAAGTCTGCTAGATGTCTACGCTATCCCCCAGAGTTATGTTTCAAATAAAAGGTCAGAGTTATGAAAATATACAGAAAAATTATCCTTTTCAAATAAATAGACGCAAAATATAATGTAACCTTTCGTTTGGGACAAAATTTTCGGGGCCAAGGCAGAAACGTTCGGGCCAGAATTGCATGTATTTCTTTTTTTTGCAAATACTGACCTTTCAACTGTTATTTAAAACCCTTCTTTTTGATTTTTTTTAATTAGATGCAACATTTCAACTAGTAATTTAAACTGCCAATTTATAGTTGCAGACAGTAGAAAATAAATTCTTGTCTTGAAGAAACAATACCTAGGTGCTAGTATAGAACTGCCTGCTATTGAAAAATGAGTACTATGATTACTTGAAGCATTACTACTTCTGATGAGATGGAAAAGGCAATTAAATAAAAACACATGTTTTGATGACTTTTCCGCCGATAAAAAGTTCATTTTGAATGAAAGGTCGTATCTTAGAAGTGTTTTCTTGAAGTTAAAAGATTAAATTACATTTAAGTGCTTATGGCAAAATCAATAATCTAATTAGAGTTCAATTTTTAATTACTCTTTAAACCCAGAAACTTGATTTCATACTTTCTCTGTAAAATTTGTTTGTTTTACTTAAGTTTGTAAAGTTTCTTCATTGATACTGATATTCTTCTAAGAAATCCATACTAGTATTTCAAACTTCGCTTATTTCATTTTTTTTCATGGTACATACATAAAATTTTGTTGTGGCACTGATAACAAATTTGTAGTATTATTTAATTGCACACAGATTTTTCTTGACAAATTTGAAGTTGAAATGGAGACATTCATTTGTCCAACCGCTGTAGTAATTAAACAACAAACTCTTGTACATGATCCGAAGTTTTTTTGGATTCCTTACGATGAAAATGACAGCAAATCTATAAGCAACTTAGTTTTACACACCCAGGAAGCTCATGTAGGTATTATTAATGAATACCCAGTTCCAATTATGGTGTACTACAAGTGGAAGGATGAGCAAGTTCAGTTAAATCTGGTAAGATTTATTCATTACTATCGTCTCCCCTCAAATATAACTACTAAAGATTGTTCACAATAAACTTTGGATACAATGAGCCCCTGGTGGTTATGTTCAAATTTCTTTTAACTAAATTAGAGTTATTTAGAACTAGACTTAAAAAATATGTAACCTTATTCAAATACAACTCGTATGCGTTATCATTGAACAAATTTTTTACATCAAGAGTTGTGATATTCAAACATTTTCAATTAGAACTTATTTACATTTTTTTATTGGGAATTCATAGTATTGAGTCTAAAAATTCTTTGAAAGGTAGAAAATTGAAGTTTTTTTGCAGTGATATTAAAAATGTTAAAGAGATAACCTATTATTTCACTGGTGACCCTATTGACAATTGGTACTGCCAATTTAATTGGCTCATAGCTAAATTAAAGATCAAAAATTATTCTTTGTATTGTAAAACTATTTTGCTGCTGAATTTCAGTAATTTCTACTGGTTAACATTTATGGTTCTGTCACTAGCAAAGCTGCTGGTGACACCATTTGGCGAGATCTTAGTAAGTGAACACTCGAACTCCATGAAATTTAGTCAATTGCAGGTTTTAACAAGAAGTTAAAAGCAATTCATTTTGGTTTTGAGTTTGCACTGCTACAACAATATTTACAATTTCTAGCATTTTTGCTCTCAATTCACCCAAGACTTAATGAATCAAACACATTAAAAATAATGTCGAATAATTCTACAGATTTGAAACTATTCGTCAATTTTTTTTTACCCGCCAAACCATGAACTTAACTTATAGTTCATCTAAAAGATGTACTAAAGCTCAAGTTGATTTTAATTTGTAGACAAATGATATTTACATTTAATTTCATTTGTTAAAAAAGCTCAAATGAACATGCAACAGTGCACAAAAAATGTCTTTTTAGGAATAAAAGAGGGGGATGATTATATTTGAGGTAACTGTAACCAAAAAGTTTGATTTTTCTCAGTAACATACTAGGTAAAACCACGCGAAGAGATTTGGATTAAAACTTTTCGAATCACTAATCTAATTGCAAAGACATTGGATGACAAAGAACTGCAAAAAATGATCGTAAAATCGCACGGGTTATTCAAAGTATCCAATCAAATTTGCCCATTTTATGCATGCAGAATTCCTTATGATCTAACTAGTGTTGTAGCAAACGATAGAGAAATGTCTCAGAGGAAACGCAATGAAGAAATTCGGTTAAACGATAATGCTTCTCAGCCAAGGGAACTACCAAAATTTACTGAAATTGGATTTTCTAAGGTGAATTTTGTTTTATTAACAGACATAATACGACTAAAATATAATATTTTATGTCCCAAAAAGTAAATACGTTTTGGGGATATTATCAGATTTTTTCAATTAGAAGTGCTCTAAAAGTTTTTCATATTTAAAAACTTCCTTTTTAGTATGCTAAAAATGATATCACAAAAAAAGACCAATGAAATTTTTAAATTGCATCAAAAATTTTTAATTGATACTATTCAAAAGAATTAAAAATAATAATATATAGTTGCATACATCAAAGTAACTTGTCCTTTGCCATAATATTTATAATACTTGAGATTTTTAATTTTGACAATTATATAACTTCAGTTTGGTAAAACATTTTTTAGTTAAAATATACTTCTCATTGGTGGTCCTAGTTAGATTTAATTCCTGCCATTCATTTCATTGGCTTAGTAAACATATCGAAAACTATTCTTTGGTAATGAAAAGTCAACCTCCAGAGAGATTCAGCTATTCAGAACTAGTGATTGGCTGGAGGTACAATTTTTTTGTTGTACCGCTGGTTGTGCCACTAATGAACCTTGATCTACGTCGTATAGAGATAAATTAGCCAAAAATATTGATGCACATTAAACATTGGATATAATAAACTTGCTTCTAACAAATTTTTACTTGGAACAATGAATAAGAAATTTGTACTAAAACAAGTTCAACTTCTGATTTCTAGGTAGCAAATTAATTTGGTGGTTCACACAGGTTCTTTATATCTGAACTGTACATATTGATTTCAAGTTAAGTTATTTGACATTAATATATTTTTTTCAGATGCAAGTTCCAGATGAAGTCTGGGATATAATAATTAATTACTATCACCAAAACAAAGCAAATTGCTTTATTGAGCCCTGGCCAGAGGGTAATAGCTACACGAACAACCTGGAAGCCCCTTCTTACATGATTTCTCTGCCCAAATCTGGACCCCTCAAGCCAGCCATTTTCAATAGTATCAGACCCATTTTAGAGGAGTGGGCTGGAGTAGAGCTAGTGGCAACATCTTGCTATGGTATTCGTGCTTATACAAATGGTAGTTGGTTATCGAATCATGTAGACACACGTGCAACACATGCAGTGAGTGTAATCATCAATGTAGATCAGGAAGTGACAGAGCCTTGGCCACTGACAATTTACGATCATGCTGGCAATGACTATAATATTACGATGGCACCTAGAGATATGGTGTTGTATGAGAGTGCCACGTGTGTGCACGGGCGTCCGTCTGCATTTAATGGAAATTTCTATGCTAACTTGTTTGTTCACTATAAGCCAGTGGATCCTGATAAATGGGTTTAAATAATATGTGATGCATTCATTTCAATAAAATTCATATGAATAAAACTTGTTCTTTGCCATTTCACGAAAGATGCTTTTTTGTATTTTGCTAGTATATTTTAGAATGGTGTCAATTGGAAAATTCAATGCCAAGATTTTATACTTATATACCTCACGCTAAGATCACACAATCACAATGCGCAAACTAATAGTTGTTTTGCTGTTGAGCATTTTAAAGTTTATTGCAATTCAAGCAGGTGAAATTTATAAGATCAAATCTTACAGTGCTCCTGAGACTTTTCATATTAATAAATCAATTTGAATTATATAAATTTGAAATTTTATGCCACAATGGATTCATAAAGCTATAAGGCTCATTGAATACTGTGGAGGACACAACAACTCATTTTCAATAAATTTTGAAGTTGGGCATAATATGTTATTTTTATGATTTAGTTGAACACAGCATGTCAGTAGTTGAATAAATATGAACATTAAGCTATTCTTTACATAGAAGGAAGGACAGAACGACCCATGTTTTCATCAGACGATGAATGAAATGTACAAAAATAGCGTAGGCAGCAAAACAAGAGCTTCATTTAGCTGAACTTCAATGCTGGATATATAAAAGTTCAAAGGGAACGAAGTTTATTTACATTTCTTCAAAGTTAGAAAAATTTCTGGCCTAACTTTGCTACGTCAACTTCTACGCCATTTTGAAATTAAGTTGTTCGCAGAAATGTTTAGAGAATTCTGATTGGCTAATGTTGTGCTAAAATTCGAAATGCCTTGATATCATTGGTTAATAAAGAGAGGTAATTGAATTAAATCATTTCAATTGGCAACTCGTACAAAACCGATTTGAAGATGAATGGAAAAGTCTGGAAAGGCAATTAAGACGGAGTTTGTAATATCTTGTCATGTACAGAACAGAGGCAATCTACAAATAGTGGAGTTTTCCGGAAAACTCGAATTAGCATGAAGGTATTTTTAAGAGACGTATATTTTCCTTGCTTATATTGAATCATTCAGATTATTGGTTGCTATTTCTGTTATTTCTTTCTCGTGTTCTTTTGGAATTAAAAGTAACAATAGATTAAGCAATATCATTGAAAAATTAAAAAATTCATGAGTCTGATCTTAATCACCATATACTTTGTCTGAAATTTATTCTAGCACAACATATTTTGGATGAATGATTGAGCGTTTCCATGATATGCACCATTGAAACATGATATTGCATTGCTTCATTTCATGTATTGATTGTCTCACCAATTTGAATGACAGCGAATAATGTGATCGATAGAAAAAACTATTACAATATTGTTAGGAAATCGAAATATAATGAATCAATAAATTTTGTCAGTATAGCATTCAAATTTGATTGTTAACTACATTTCTGATAACAATACTTTGAGCTTGCAGCATTTTCGAAATAGATATTTCCCAATGCCAATTGCAAATGGATTCCACAAGTAATAAATTTAGCACATTTTTCGAATCCTTGAAAACAGTATTATCTAACATAGATAAATTCTACTAATAGCCCTCTTTTCATTTAGAATGAACCAGAGAAAAGATGGGTGTTTTTTAAGAAGGCAACCCACAGCATACTATTCGCGGTCATTGGAATCGCTATACATTGGATTTACACAATACAAAATTCTCGAGATTCGCAAGCTTTGAATGTTTCGAATGATTTGACTAAGAAAATTTTGAGTTCTGAACCACTGGAATCTGCAGTAATTACAGCTATAGATAGCTATCAGGGCCTTCTAGACGTTGCTGGCAAGGAAAGTGCACAAAAATGCTTTAAAACTATATTTAATTAATTTATATTATAAAATCATGTTTTCATTTTTTATCATATATATATATATATGTTATTACACTGAAAATGCAATAAAACTTTGTATTCAAAAAATCTCTATCGAAACCTCATGTACTCAACAGTTTTCATCGCTGTAGCTTAATTTTTTTCGAAATTTTGCACTTCAAATTATTAATTTTTCTGGTCTTTTCCTTACGCCGTGTAGACTTCTCGAAGATTTTTCTTTCTGTCGTTTTTTTGCTAATTAATGTAAGAAATTCAATTTCAAGGGAAAAATTTTTAATCCAAAAGTGATAAAGCTTTAAATAATTTAGGAATTATATTTAGATGATCTTGCATTCTTTCTGGTGTCTTTAGTGGCTCTTCGAATGTACTCTTTTCTGTTCTGTAGTATTATTTACTGATTACGAGTTTCTATGCTAGATATGTTTCTATGCTAGATATTAATAAAACTTTTTCAATAATGGTGGTTTTTGCCTACCAGTCTTTAACTTGTTTACATTGGCTTTCTACTATAATACATAGAAATTTGATGATTTTGATATGTTTACACCGTACTACCCAGAAATGCAGGTAAAACCGTGCATTTTTTGAAAAGGCTTGAATTATGTTTTTTTAAGTTATGCTTTTCAAGGATTTTAGTTTGTCTACTTTTCCTAATTTAGTCAATTTTTATTTTATTGTAAAAACATTAATCGTTAAAAATTTTAGCTAGCAAGAAATGTCAACATTTTTTGTTATTTAGTTATAAAAGTTTTGGGCATTTTTATCATGATCTGAACTTGCAATTTAGTATGTACTAGTCATTTGATTCATATTAGTCATTTGATCTGTGCTGACAATCTGATCTAAATTGGCTACTTGATTTTAATTCGCATATTGATCTGTTTAGGCTATATTTGATCTGAACAGGTAAATGATGCAGGCACAGGTGAACGATTTGAACGTGAAGTGATAATGCTACTGTATGAAAGTGGGCAGTGCGAGGCTGATTTTAAAGCTCATAATTTAGATATTTACGGTAGATTGGCCCCCGAAGACGTGGTACTTGTATCAGCTGACATTAATGGGGTTGATAAGGTAAGTTTTCTTTTCTTTAAGGAAAAAAATAATTTTGAAGTAACACAATAGGCCATTGAAAGGAAAGATTTAAAGAATATGAACTGCATCCCTAAATGATAGAAGATTTGAAAAGGAAACTTGTACTATAATAGCTTTTTGGGCCATAGTAAGTCCATTTTTGTTGTAAGATCACATTTCAGAATAATTTCTGAATGCTTAAAAAACTGAAAAAATCAGTACCATATATTTCGTTTTCACCGAAGTAAATGTATCTTTTATTATTATTTTAATTTATGCATAGGATCAGTAAAATTGAATCTAATTCTGTTTGTGATTTAAGAAACGTTAATTGAGTTTAAATACTAATTACAGGCTTTTTTTTAATGCAAACATTGGATACAAAAGATCACTGCTTGTTGGGAAAGATTAGTTCAAATGAAGTGACTTTTCTGACCTAGTTTTGTATTTGGGGAAATGAGAAAATACGAGCTAAATATGTCACTTATATGAATGAATGCTTCTCAAAAAAATGATTTCACTTTCATAGGATGCTATTTTCCTTGGTAAAAATTGTTACTGATAAATATTTTTAAGTATTGATAATATGAACTGCATTTACTTTTAACCTATATTATTCAATCAGTGCTCTATACAGTATAATTCTGTATCAACAAGTTTAAATGCAATCTAATTATTTAAGTAAGGAAATTTTTGAAAATATTGGAATTAGATTAATATGAATACAATGTGCTATTCTGTTTCTGTTAACAGAAAAAATTATATTTAAATTGTAAACTTTGCTCATTCTAATGGTATAGTTCCGTATCAAAAAGTAATGAATAAAATTAAATTCTCAGAAATTTTTGGAGAAATTCGCAATTGGATTGAGACCAATGGCATGTCCTACAGCAGTTGTCATCAAGCAACGGACCCGAATCGATGAACTGAAATTTCATTGGATTCCTTATAATTCAGATAGCAGGTATTCTATTAGTACGCCGGTGTTGCGTACGCAGGAAGCGCATGTTGGAACAGTAAACGATTATCCTTTCCCGATAGCTGTGTTTTACAAGTGGAATGATGATCCTGAAGGAGTACATATTCCATCGGTAATACATACACACTTTCATATGCCTTATCTTTTAAGCAAAATTATAGGATTTACTGTAGTTATGGACTCCTGTTAAATGTTTAGGCCATTAAACGAAATGAAGGATTTTAAGAACAATAAATACGGCACTAGCAGAAGATTTAAGCAATTATATTTATTTCGGCAAATTTTCAACTTAACGTATGAGTTTATTTTTACTGAAAGGTCATATTTTCGAATATTTTCGAAAGATTAAAAATTTTTGAACCAATGCAACTTTCTAGTGTACACTTTCACTAACTGTTGCCTCTTCATATATATTCTGAGCTCCTACAGCAAATTGACCAACTCAAAGTTATATTTTTTTAGCTCGATCCTGGACGAGAGATATGGAATAGAACATTTCGAACAACCGAGTTAATTGCTAAAACTTTAGATGGCAAGGAACTCCAAAGAATGAGGGTTCGATCGCATGGCCTCTTTACTGTTGCAGATCGAAACTGCAATGTCGAAGATTGTGGAATTATTGAACGTCGGGCTAGGGAGATGAATCAAGAAGAGTTAATTGAGCTCGAGCGTTATGATCAGTTCAGGATTAACAATAACGTTATGCAACCCAAAGTTTTGCCAAAATTTACTGAAGTAGGGTTTGCTAAGGTAAGCAAAAAGTAATACCTCCATCCTTAAATTTAATATGCATAGGAATTGTATGGATAGCTTCAATAGAGCGGTAACAGTAATAAATGAACGGTTTCTTATTTTACCAGCTAAAAAAACCATGAACAACGTTCCATTTTCTACTTCTGATGAATATTGTTCTACAACATTTTTATGACATTAACGCATGCTATTCTCGTTCTGTTACATTTCATACAAAAGTAGTAGCTAGTATTTTGAAGCTTTTATGAGTATTCTAGAACATTTTTGTAAATATTCTAGGTCACTGCATTCCTCTTTCAATGTATAGATAACATTCTGGAATATTTCTACCATGGTGTATATTCTATTTTATGTTCAAAATCGTCGCCAGTACAGATTATAATATGTTTTTAATAGTTTGTTAGCTATATATATTGCATGTACAATTGGTCTGAGCAAACATTAAGGTGTCAGAATTAAAGCAAATCATTCTCTCATTGTGCAATGAATATTAATGCTTGACGCTTCTCTGCGAATAATACAATATTGCAAGGTTATGCTGACACGTCATATGCATCCCACTTTTTCTATCGATTTTAACTGTTTACCCTCTCTTTCTTGATGAATTTTTATTGTCGAATTCTTATTTTAATGTGATTCTTATTTGCAGTTTTGTTTTCTTAGATGCGAGTTCCAGATGAAGTCTGGGATTCAATAATTACGTACTATCGCCAAAACAAAGACCACCCGAAAGTTGAGAATTGGCCAAAGGGTAATGCCTATACGAACAACCTCGAAGCCCCTTCTTATATGGTTAATCTGCCCGAATCTGGACCCCTCAAGCCAGTTATTTTCAATGGTATCAGGCCCATTTTAGAGAAGTGGGCTGGAGTAGAGCTAATGGCAACATCTTGCTATGGTATTCGTGCTTATACAAATGGTAGTTGGTTATCGAATCATGTAGACACACGTGCAACA